>CAUYPK010068860.1:0-42966 GCA_963574355.1 Loris lydekkerianus
GAAGGGAGGGAGGGAGGGCGGGAGAAAGGCGGGAAGGAGGGAGGGAAGGAGGGAGGGAAAGAAGGGAGGGAGGGAGGGAGGAAGGAGGGAGGAAGGGAGGGAAGGAGGGAGGGAGGAAGGGAGGGAGGGAGGAGGGAGGGAGGGAGGGAAGGAGGGAGGGAAGGGAAGGAGGGAGGGAGGGAGGAAGGGAGGAAGGGAGGGAGGGAGGGAGTTGAATGAAAAGCAACATCCCTGGCCCCTTCCATCCCCAGCTGCTTGTCCTAAGCCATAATTAATGTAAACACAACCTCAACAGGAGCATTACCTCTGATCTCCTCACCCAGCAGGGGGTTACTACTGCTTTTTGGATTCACTCCTAATGGCTGATTCCAAGTCACTCAGCAGGCATTCCCTTTAATTGTGTAAACTTCACTGAAACATATCCTTTGGAGAAGAGGAGGAAGCATGGCTACTGGAAGTAGGATCACTGATCTCATAAACATCTCCAGTTTTCCTTTTAATTATATATGGCCTCCAACAGATTAATCCTAAGATAAAACTTTAAAGTAAAAAGAGGAATTATAACCACTAAAAAAGAATGATATTGGCTGTTTTTTTAGAAAGTAAATTTGATGTGAATCTAAATTTTACCTCCCCTTGTTTAGAATCAATGGCAAAGTCATGTTAAAAGAAGAAACTCATTTTAATTAAATAGAAGCCTGCCTGCTGTTTATTCAACGCGATCTTACGAGAATACATGCTTTGTTGAGATAACTGGGAGGCCTCAAGCCTGAGAAGTGTCCAAAACTCAGCTCAATGTAACAGTAAAAAGAAAGTGTTAACCAGCTTAACCAATCAAAAACTGCCAACTAACCTCCAACTAGAGACTTTTCATTTCAACCCGTCAAATCTATTTTCTTTATCTAGCTTCCTGGCAGAACATCCTAGAAGAGGAAGGCCTCCTGCCACGCCCACCTCCAGGAGCTAGCTCAACTGCTGCTGGTCTGGGAGGCCTGATTCCTGAATCGCTCAATGTTCAAATAAACTCATTACAAATTTAATATGCAGACGTTTAACTTTTAAGGGTTGTGAATACTTCCAGCAAATTGAGCTCACGCATAATAAAAGAAAATTAATTTTTCCTTTTTTATCTTTAGTTTTATAGATTCAAACCAGGAGCAAAACAAATGGTTCAAAATAATAAAATAAAACTTTTCACCAGATCTGTTTGTTGTGACAATAAAGGAGACTGAGCCCTACCTACGAAGCACTCAGCTTTTCATTTTTTTCTTTTTAGTAACAAACATGTTGATCAAAAATCTGGACTATTTGTTGTACTGACTTATGTACAGAAATATGTTCTGATATTTAGAAACACTGTCACAGCGGGTCAGGAGTGCTTTGCAAGGTATTCAGGCAAGTATGGGCTAGTGATTAGGGTCGGGTGTGCAAGGTGTGCAGGTGTGGGCCAGTACATCAGGTCAGGTGTGCAAGGTGTACACGTGTGGGCTGTCACATCAGGTCAGGTGTGCAAGGTGTACAGGTGTGGGCTGGCATGTCGGGTGTGCAAGGTGTACAGGTGTGGGCAGGCAAGTCGGGTCAGGTGTGTGAGGTATAGACGTGTGGGCTGGCACATGGTCAGGTGTATGAGATGTACAGATGTGGGCTGTCACATCAGGTCAGGTGTGCAAGGTGTACAGGTGTGGGCTGGCAAATCGCGTCAAGTGTGGGCTGGTACATCAGGTCAAGTGTGCGAGGTGTACAGATGTGGGATGGCACATCAGGTCAGGTGTGCAAGGTGTACAGGTGTGGGCTGGCACATCAGGTCAGGTGTGTGAGGTCTACAGGTGTGGGCCGGTACATCAGGTCAGGTGTGTGAGGTGTACAGGAGTGGGCTGTCACATCAGGTCAGGTGTGCAAGGTGTACAGGTATGGGATGGCACATCAAGTCAGGTGTGCGAGGTGTACAGGTGTGGGCTGGCAAGTTGGGTCGAGTGTGTGAGGTATAGAGGTGTGGGCTGGCACATGGTCAGGTGTGTGAGGTGTACAGGAGTGGGCTGTCACATCAAGTCAGGTGTGCAAGGTGTACAGGTATGGGCTGGCACGTCAGGTCGGGTGTGCGAGGTGTACAGGTATGGGCTGGCACGTCAGGTCGGGTGTGCGAGGTGTACAGGTGTGGGCTGGCAAGTTGGGTCGAGTGTGTGAGGTCTAGAGGTGTGGGCTGGCACATGGTCAGGTGTGTGAGGTGTCCAGGTGTGGGCTGGCACATCAGGTCAGGTGTGTGAGATGTACAGATGTGGGCTGTCACATCAGGTCAGGTGTGCAAGGTGTACAGGTGTGGTCTGGCAAATCAGGTCAGGTGTGTGAGGTGTACAGATGTGGGCTGGTACATCAGGTCAAGTGTTTGAGGTGTACAGATGTGGGATGGCACATCAAGTCAGGTGTGTGAGGTGTACAGGTGTGGGCTGGTACGTCAGGTCAGGTGTGCAAGGTATACAGGTGTGGGCTGGCACATTGGGTAAGGTGTTCAAGGAGACTCAGGCATCCCAATGTCTTTTTTTCACTTTGTATCTTAATAACATTCCCATTTTGTGATGTAATTCTGATAGAATTAAAACCAAACATTTCCAAAGACATAAATCATTATACTTGTCACCAATTAAAATCATCACCTGACCCAAGCACTGGGTCTGTAAGCCTCAGTTCCACCTCTTACTCACAGCACATGACTGGACCATTACTGCTCACCTGTGAGCACTCACACTCCAGAATAGAGTCATCGTGACATTCACAGGGGTGCGTGTGAGTGCTTGCAGGTGAGCAGCCTTACGAAAACAGCACAGGTGAGACTGTGCCCTTCAATTTATGTGTTTATATGTAAACAGAGCAAGGGAATCTGAAATCCTATTAGGGGAAGAAAAAAATGAAATACCAAAAAATAAACAAACCAAAAACATGGATGAACACTCACATTTTAGAAACTAAGATATATGTTAAAAATTATTTCCATTTAGAAAATTCGTATCTTGAAGAAATGTATCTAGAGAGCCACACAGAGTGCTGTGGTGCATTCCTCATAGTTCCGTGGCAAAGACTCCTGCTACAGAGGCTTTGATAATAAGCGCCTATTCATTAGCACTGCAGGCTTTTTGTATTATTAAAACAGAGCTAATTTGTAAATGCCCTGACAGCCGTCAAACGCGCCTCGCGTGTGGACCAAGTTAGTTGCCATTTTGAATAAACTTGAATTCAGCATGGAATACACATCAGATCATTCAGAATGGAATCACTTGCTACCCTTGGAATGAACCTGAAACACTAAAGATGAATTAATTCATTTGGGAAATAAAAATGTAATCACTCTCTCTTGCACCTGTTGCCACAATTCTATCCGCAGCAAAGCTTAGACTTGTATCAAGTTTGTGGAGTAGTATTGCTGTCATTACTTTTATAATTATCTATCCAAAATTTCTTAGCCATAAAATAATTTTTCATTTTGAAATATTTTCTTTCTTATACCATGGAAACTAATTTTAGTAGAATTTGTCACAAAGGACACAATTATTCTAAAAAATATTATCCCAAGAGTAGAAATCAAGAAAAGTCAACACTGAGAAATAGCTGAAAGGTGAGCCGTGATCACCTGGGAAGCTGTTTTCTTTTATTTATGAGTTACTGTATTTTCCACATTTTCTAAAATATAGATTCCTAAATTTCATCATTGAAAACACAAATATTATTAATTTTTAAAAAGACTTGGTTAAACAAGATATGAAGGCCAATGCAATTAACATAAAATAAAAATAATGTGCATCTTGGAAATGGCAAATGTACAGATCCTTCCAGAAATCGCATGAATTCAGATCCAACCACATTCCAGGGCTCTCCAAATACAAATTGTCTAAAGATGGGTTATCCTTCTTTAGCACAATGAATTTCCTTTCTCAAAGAGCACAAAGCATCTTTAACTGAATCCAATTTCAGGAACATAAAGTACCACGGATATAAAATGAAACCATCCAACAACGGTTTCACAACACCTGGTGCTAACTAGGAACAAAGAAATAGCCTCGCTCTATTTTTCCACAGCTTGTATTTTTAATTTAAAGCATTACTGTTTTCTGAAATATACACCTGTTATCTAAACTTCTTTTAGAGGTCAAACTTTGCCAAACAGGAAGCTGAGGGCTGGGTTATTTTTAAAGTTTTATATCAGGCTCACATTCCCTCTCAAACTTGCTGAACCTTATCCCATGAAATTTCCTAGGTGGAATTTCCCCTCCTGCTTCAGCGGTATCTGCCTGACACACACATGCACACGTAGCTCCCCTGAGGCTGCAGGCTCACCAGGTGACCTGTTAATGTGATAGTCACTTGTCTTGGATTATTTCATTTAATCCTCACAACAGCTTAAGGGGGTGGAAATTATTATATCAACTTTAAAGATGAGAAAATTAGGTTCTGAAATCACCCTAGCTTGGGGTTACTCAATTAAGCAAGGCCAATCTACCCTTTTTTTCCTGCTATTATCAAGTATCTACAATGTTATGATATACTGTGCTCTAGAATAGAAAAATACTGCCCAATGCTCATAGGATTGCCAGATATTTGGAACTTACTTATAATAAAAAATTACATGCTGCTTAGCTGGAATTCAAATTTAACTAGGTATCCTGGTAATCCTAATGTCCCTGGCCACCACGCTATATGGCAAGCTAGTGTGACTCAGTGAACTGCATAGTTCAATTGCTCTCACTAGGGTTGAGCTGGGACCTTGAGGACAGGAGATAGACGGAGACCTCCAGGGTCTCTTGACTAGAGGAATGCTGGGATTCGGGCTCTGGGGATCCTAGGGTAGAGACCCCCCAGGACATGCAGAAGAAGAGAACTAGGTACCTTGGAATCAAGACCTGTAAGGACTCTGGGATGAAGACCTCCAGGAACAGGGGCCTCTTGGAACAATTTCCTGGCTGTCTCTAGCCAGGACAGGGGCACAAAGCATCTCTCACAATCCCCAGTTTGCACTGTGGCTTCTCACATCCCTTGGGAGAATCTCAAGTCACTGACCAACAGCCAACCACGTGCAGAGAATAAGGCAATTCAGAAAGATGCACTCCCTTAAGAGACAGGAATGAAAAGGATAATTTCCTTAAATTTTCAATTTACTGGCAAAAGACCTAATCAAGGTCACAAAGAACAGTGATGATGGGTTTCTTGGTCTCCAGAGACCCACTGAAGAGCATAGTGGGATGCTGAGAATAGGGCGTCTGGAATCAAACCTCCTATCAGAAACCCTGGTCCATCTTTATTAGGCATATATACCTGGGAAATTTATTTATCTGCTTTCTTCCTCGGGTTCCTCACTTCTACAATAGGGATTACTGACAGTACCTACCTCTTGGGTCTGGATGGAGAAACAAGTGAGTTGATCCGTGTTAGAACGGTCCCTGCCCCACAGAGCAGCTGTCATGCCATTAGGAGCAGACTGCGCCGCCCTCACACTGCATGCCATTCTTACAAAAATAACAGGATTCAGGCCCCCTGCAACTTCGGCAGAGAAGCTTACATGTAACTGCATAGATAGGAAAAGAAATCTGAAAATATCTTCTGCGGCAGAACGTAGCAATCGCTCACCTTGCTCCTACAACAAGTTCTTTCTGTCCAGGGTCAAATGTTAACTGCGAGAAGTCCACAGCGTCCTCCGCTCGGAACTCCCGTAACCAGGGGCCAATTTCTAAATAGAAAAACATAAATAAAAAGATAAAGATGAACAATTTTTTTTCCCCTCTGGGGACCACAGTGAGTGCACGTCAGGTAGCAACCATTACATTTCAGGGAGGATTCGGAGGTGCCCTGGCTGGACTGTTTAGGGGCCACTGGAGGTTTTCTTTGCGATGTCACAACCCCACACGGAGAAGATGTGAAGAGCCACCCAGTGAAGAGCCAGCTGGGCATGGATGCTTGTTGCAATTTCTGAGCGCAAGTGCATTTGCCCCTTGGCTGTGAGCTGGGCAGAAAACAGCAACGTTCACATGGTTTATCAGAGGAGCGCTCAATACCAGGAAGACTGTTTCCTGTGCAGCTTGACGGCAAAGAGCCAAAGACTTTGAAAAATGACAAAAGCTTCCTTGGGAGCGGGGTCCACGCACACGAGCACCATTTGCCTTCTTTCAAATTAGACATCCCATCTCCCTGTCCCCCGGTTCCTAGTTGGCCCCACAATGAGACTGATTAAACACATTCAGTCCTTTCTAGATGAGAAACCCACAGTTATTTCAGTCCTCATTTGCATTTTTTTTTCTAAGGGAAATCAGGAAATAGCCACTCTATAGAGACAGGCTTTTACAAGCACTGTTAACTCCTATTAGACAGACTCCAGCCCACAGTCCAATTACTATAAATGACAGGATTTGAAGAAAGATAGAATGCTACTTCACAAGGCATTTCTGCAACTCTCGTTAGCTTATTTCTGACACCAAAAAAGTATTCAGTGAGTTGCCTGCCAGTTGTGGGGTACCTTACTGTCATCCTTGACAATTAATCATGTTATCTGATTGTATATTTTTCTTAGATTTAGTATTCTGAACAATATCATACTGCTTAAGCAGGTGGGTGACAATATCAAATCAATAAAGCTATTGGTTTGAGGAAAAAGTGTGTAGCAGGGGGCATAATCCCTTTCAATAGCACTGACGCTAGAAACGGATCTAGCGTGGAACACACTCCTTTCCCGTACCATGTCCTCCAGAAACAGCCTTGTTGGTGTGAACAAGATGAATTCCTTTTAAGGAATAGCTTTGGATAATAACTGTATTTTCTCAACTATCAATTATTTGGGTAAAATTGTCTTATTTCTGCTTAAAGGAAACTAGAGCTGAGCTACACAGAGACCAGAAATTTATATGTGCATGATATCTTGATACTTTTTTAGTATTTCATATAAATGTATTCAGTTTTATAGCCAAGTCAATTAAAACAAAATATAGCAAAGTATATACAAGGCATTGGAGCTATAAAAAAGTAAATAAATGGTCCTTCTAGGGTTTATAATTCAGTCAGGGAAACAACACTAATATCTTCATTAAACATAATATCTATAAATACAAGGGGCTTAGAGGTGCTATAGGATTATACGAATTAGTCATACATAGAAAGGAGAGATGGTTGTGAGTTTAGGTAAAATAAAAGGAAAGATTTGACCAGACTGACAGGACATATGTCCAAGGGAAGAGCAACAAAGCAAGAGTAACCTGGGGAACTATAGCGCCCCCTGTGGCCTAAACTGGTATAACACATCTTCATGGAGTCTCCATCCTGGGGGAAGACGGGACCGGGACCACCTGACCCCTGGTCACTCCCTGCATTGCTGCAGAGCAGAACACGGCACCCTGAATGAATGAGACAGGTGATGACAACTGAGAGAAATGAAAGAGTGATAATGAGATGTGAATTCAACAGAAGAAAAACTAAACAGGAAAAGAAAGGGAAAGGAGAAAAGAAAATAAATTAACAGCAGTTTAAACTACTAGGACAGGAAACTGAAAGGCGTATTTAAACATAAATTGTAGAAAATTCACTCATAGGATAAAAAGTTGGGACTTGAGCTATGATGGCCCAGCTTTGACAAGCTTTCAGGCAAGCATTTGAGCCACTGATAAGCAGGATGGTTTGGGAAGAGTAGAGAATAAAGGTAAAAAATGCTAGATTAAACAAAAACCCTAAAAAGCATTTAGGTGATGGCTATGACAATGGAAAAGGCAGAATATGGGGATGGTCTGATTGGCCAGAGCACTGATTGGAGTTGAAGTCAGGGGTAACAAGTTAAAGAGAATGAAACAGTTTCTATCTAGAGGAAATAAAAAGCGTGATGACTAAGGTGCAGGTGTCAGGAGGTTGGGGAGGATTTAGAGAAAGATAATGGTTCAAGCGCAACTATCAGAAAGTTACTGTAAGCAATTCCCAATGGCAGGTTAGCCCCAGAGCCATTGTTAAGCATCACTCAGAGCTAGAATGTCCCATAACGACATTCCAGCTCAAAAGCTTCATCATTCAGATGAGAAATGCACAGCCAGGGAGCCCTGCTGGGACTGGAGTCCAGGGCTCCAGAGCATAGGCTGTGTGCTCTGCGGTGCACAACTCACAACCCCAGGTGGGCACACACAATCTTTAGAATGTGAGAGGGAAGGAGTGAGGCCTGAGGGCTGGCCTTCCTGTTAGGGGAAGGAAAGACGACCCACATACAGGAAGAGAAGACTAGAAAAGACACCCCAGGAAAATCAAGCCAGTCGTTCACCAAGCACTCGTCCTCCTTTAGACAGTGTCCAGCAGGAACCAGATGGAGAGAAACACTTCAGGTCTCGGTTCTTAGACTGAGCAGCAGGAGGGACGTTACTCCACCTCCTGAAGTGCCCTGGAGTAGCAAAAGGGGACATGTGCAGAGGAAGACAGGGGTTAACAGCATATGCTCCTGTCAATACTGCTTATTGTTCCTTATTTAAAAATTGAATGAACTTCCTCCAATAAAACTGTATTCTTTTATGGCTAACACTAGTTCAAAATTGAGCAGTCGGAATATTCTCTTTCTTTCGATTTTCCTACAGAAGATACGCCTACCTGCATAGTACATGCATAGTACATGGACTCCCATAAAAATTACTGACACCAGGGGGGCCTTGGGCAAAGGTCTCACAGCAGCCCATCTTCTAACTAAAAATATGGCTGCATTAATCCCCGGGAGATTGCAGTGACGGTACTCTGCCCTCTTTTCAAGGACAAGTTCCTCAACATGACTTTGACCCCATCTCTTCTCTCTTCTTTAACTCCTTCCTTAAAATGCCCATTTTTTCCTGTAAAATCTCAAATGTTACCAAGTCCCTTTCTCCTTGTCTACAAGAATACATGTCTCCCATTTTTTAAATCCTTTAATATATATCTTTTCACATCATTGTAATTACAGTTTCAAACATCCACACAAAAAGCATAATAAACTCCCAAGTACAAGGTAACAAAAAAAGATAACGAGATCAATTTTACATTTAAGTTTTACCAAATCCATATGGAGTACATAATCTCAACTTTACACAAGTTATTTCAGACACAGAGATAAAACTGCAATTCAGTTTGAAGTTACAATAATCTTGCCGATCTTGATACTAAGGCAAGACATGGAAATGTTGAGAAATGAACTTATAGATCTATTTCACTTAATAACTAAAACACTCCTAAATAAACACACATATTAGCCAGTGACACATATCGGTCACTTACAAATACACACGCCCATGAACACACTATATTTCATACGGGATACGGCTTATTCTAGAAACACAAGCTTAACATCAGAAAATGTATCAAGACAATTCACCACCACCTAGATCTCCATAGGAGCAAGAAGATATTATTGATACTGCTTTTAGTGGAACCAGGAAATGAACTGTTGTGGAAATAGAAGAGCTAGCAGAGTTCAAGGCCAAGTTAGACAGAAGAGGAAGGAGCCTAAACACAGTCAATTGGTGGCAAACCAGGTGTCAGAGAAAGGTTGGGGAAAGTGAGTGGGCAAGAGAGGCCCATAGCATGTGATGAGTGGGGGCAAACAATTTCCTACTGGAAATTGAACATTAGTATGTTCATTTCCCCCAAATAGCAAGTTTACCTCTTTCCTTCTGTTCCTTTCCTAGTACTGCAGAAGTAACCATCAGATGAACTGGCATTCAAATATGGCAGCCAGGATAACCATTGTTTGAAAGTTAGGTAATAACATAAAACCTGTCATTCCAATTGGTAAGTTGTAATATTTGATATTAAACATCCTGGATAATCCAGTCTTTACAGGAACGTGATTGTTGAACTATAGTTTCCAGCAATGATTTTGTGCTGCAGAATTAAGTTTATTGATTCATATTCGTTTTCTCTTACAGCTACATTTGCTCCCACAAGATTGTTTTAGCACAAGTGTAATGATTTCGGTTTGAAAAGAACACAATCATGCAGCTTCAAGAAATAATTACCTTTATGAATGTGAGTATTAATAAATTTAGTCCAAAGTTACTGGCAAATATAAACTAGAGAGTAGCTGACGGGATTCCAGTGAGAGCTCCCTCCCAAAGAGAGAGAGAAGAGAAATGAAAAGAAAAAAGAAAAAGGCGAAACAGTCACTATTTTTATAAAAAGCAAATACTCTAAAGATAGCTAAGATAATGATGTTTGCAAGCCAAGAACATCTTTCAAAACCTGATAAATAAGAATCACAAAGAGATTCTACTGCTGTAGAACAGCATTTGCCCAAAACATGACAGTCATTCCAAACACTGGAGTGACGTCGCTTCCACAAGCTGAAGCCTGCAGCTCTGACAGTCCAGAAACCGACTGTCAGCAAACAGTGAGCAGGGAAACCTACCGTGCAGAGCAAAGGGGGCTCCAGGCAGCCCAGATTCATTCCTTCTGCCTCCAACTTCAGTCAGTTAAGGAACTCAGAAAGCAGGATGTCAACACTTCTATCGGGACTTAGAACTCACATTAGAAACTGAGTCACACACTACCCTAGGAGGGTAAAGACCGCTGGAAAGTGCAGACAGTGATGTACATGACATCAGTACAGCATTCAGAATCAAAGTGCAATCACAGCCCACGCCTTCTGCCTCTCATGGAGTTCCATATTAGCTCATTCTGCACCTAATACTATACACGGAATTAACAGTAATGCTAATAATCTGATGATCAGTAAAGCATCTCCAAAGCACAAGACAGCTCACAGTGACACAATCAATGTTGCAGACTAGGTGCTGTTTTGTGAACGTCAGACCTATTAGTACCGTGCTGCTCACACCTGCCCTATGATAGGTGAGGAAACTGAGGCACAGTGATGTTGAATCTACCAAGATCAAAAGCTAGTGAGATACAAATCCAACCAGCCACATTTTTGTGTTTTTAGCCACTCTGCCATATTATTAATCTTCAACAAATATAAAATTGAGCTTTCTGTATATCACATTGAGAAAGTAACAAGAAGAAAGAAAAACCAGCAACCACTTCACTTTGCAAGTGAGTTTATTCCCCACTGATATACTGGTAAATAAAATTTTGGCTCACTCGCTTTTTACCTATAGACTAGAGAAAAGTGAACTGCCACAGAAAACCGGGTGTCCCCAAACTAGCCACCACTTCAACCTGTATAGACAACTTCCATTATTGCTGATGTCCGTACAGATGAAGATCATCTCCACACACATCAGTTAAGGTCTACAGGGAAGCATCATTTTCACCAGTTATATTTTATTATCCAAGTGTCTTCATGTACATATGGAGGAAGAAAATGACAAGCATGGACCAATCTGCTTAATTGTAGTGAAGAACACTCTGGAATGAAAAGGCAGGGAAGGTGTAAAAAGTGTGGGATGGTGGGATTCTAAGCCGTCTACACCACTCAGCTCTCGGCCAGGGGTTAAGGACAATGGACTACAAATGTAAAAGCATTTTCCTTGAGAAGGGCACTTTCCCGTTGGCAAGGCAGGAGAAGAAGTATACAGTATACTCTCTACAGAACATTCTGGAAGCTCTCTTTTCCTGACCTTTTCCCAATTTGTAAAAAGAACTGTCTTTTTACAGGTATCCCCCAAAGATACCTGCTACTCTTTAAAGTGGGCCTCCATCTCCCTCCCCTGGGCTTCATTTTCAGCTTCAGTGAGTTACGTAAACCATCCTTTCAGGGCAATCTGAGCCAAAACTGACTGAAAAACAAAGGAGTTGGGGGTTGAAAAGCCATAACAAGAAGATAGGTCTGTGCCGGTGACCAAGCTATGTCTTGCCTGCACCCAGCTCCCTCCTGCTTAGAACAAGGTAAACTCCTCTGAGCACTAAGCCAGCAACACCCCAAACCTACAGTCATCCCTAAAACAAGAGGCTCCAGGCCTCCAGCTCCCTAGGCCCTCTCTGAAATTCTGTAGGCGATACCAGATTTCACTCTTAGAGCTTTCTGCGTCTGCCATGTTGCAGGCCAGTGCACAATACTCCATTAGGGAGGGAACAAGCACATTCAAAGACATTTAAGATACGTTTGTGAAAAACATTTATCAGAATAAGTGACATTGCTTTCCAGTGCTTTTTTTCTTTTTTTCACTGCCTATATTTTCAGTACTGACTTGGTTCCAGCAACTGTATTCGATGTTTTTACATGTTAACTACTTTTATTTCATTAACTGTTGATAACCATGTGAAGTTAGAGCTATAGTCTTTGCTACAGAAAACTTTTAAAACACTCAGATTTTGACAAGTTTAACATCTTGCCAAATGTAATGTAAGTGGTAAACGGTTAAGTTGGAATTTAAACCCAGAACAGTACTAAGGTCCTATTTCCATAAGGTCCAAATTAAAAATCAATTTTCCAAGGATGGTATAAAGAACATGAATCCCTAGCACCTAGTCATATATCAGCATGGATTAGTCATCAGAAATGGTAGCTGGACCTGCCAAAGAAGAACAAAATTGGAGACAAGAAAGTGGTCATTTCTAGATGGAAGACAAGAATGTCCCAGCCCAGGCTGCTCCCAGAGAGAAACAGAAAGAAACCAGGGTCCACTGCAGGCAGTAAGGGGCCCAAGGGGATGAAGACCTCAGTAGCAGAAAATTTATCTCCATTATAATTTTTTCCAAATGAAAAAACTGAATCCTGTTTACACAAGCTAACTCAAAAAGACACAGATATTCTAGACCTTACATACCTGCACTTTCTAGAGGTTGGAAAATATCAGGCCAATTTTTTTCTCCAAACGTATGGGCCTCTGTTATTTTCAGTATAACTCCTACCTGAGACTTAGTAGAACCAAAAGTAGGTTATAGCAGGACATGGCCTTGGCTGTCTTGCAATCCAGCCCAATTTATAGTTAACAAAACTTAGGGCAGAGAAATTATATGACCTGGTCCAAGGTCATATATGTAGAGCATGGTAGAAAATTCCAAGACCTGTGACTCCTTTACCAGTATCCAAGTAGAAATAGCATGGGGTGGTCCCAGTCAGACTTATCTGAACAGATGAAAGTTTCCCCAAAAAGACAAAAATTATCTATATCTAGATAAAGGTGTCAATATACTAATTTATATATACATAAACATATGGACACATATACAGATAGATACCTAAATACTGGCATCGATACATTCAGAAAGATTCATGAACTCCACTGTCACCCCAAGTTTTCATTTGTTTGAGTGATTTTCTGGCCATGCCACAAATACTTGTTCAATCTCAGGCTCTAAATGCCAGTGTTAAGTGAGGTCCCTGCAACTCTGGCTTAGGTGATTCTGAGTCAGTCAAGGGTTGCCTCAGGCACACCAGGCAAGGTGTAGAGACAAATCACCAGTAAGCTGGGTTCAAAACACGCCTGTGGGCTGGAACTTCCCTTCCCTTTTGTTTATGACTGTCAAGATCAGGGTAGTTTCCTATTTTATTAAATCATCAGCAATTAATCAGGAGATAAGAAGCAAGATGATCAACAGCTGGATTTTATTGTTGGATAATTGGATAACTCACAAGAAGCAATATCTACTCACTCATCAAGCAAGACAGACAGTTTGTTTTCATTTAAAAGATTATGCAAATTCACATACAAACTAAGCAAGACCCTCCAACTCCTGGACTGTCATCCACTTTGTCCTTCAGGCTGGGAAGCTGGTGCCCAGCCTGCTCCTGCCTTATATTTTATATGGCTTCAGAATACCTTGTGTCACCTGCAGGAAGCTTTATCTAGTGCAAAAGGGTCTCAATTTTGACTGGTGGCCTGCAGCATATAACCATAAGCTATAAAATCTAATTGCAAAATCTTAATGTTGTGCCAGAGGACATTAAAAAGTAATTTCCTTCAGATTTATAACTTCTGAATTTCAAATGATGTTAATATGGCTAAAAGTATAAAAATGAGCACTTTCTATTTAGTGGGCTCTTAGATTATTCCAGGAGTGGTCACAGTGCTCACCGCGTAAACAGTGATTCCCCAGAAGACTGATGGGTACAAAATAAAGAAGTTTGTTACTAGGTACACACAGAGGTCACGGGGGAGAGTTTCAGGTATTCTTAGAGCCATAGGGTTCTGGGTTTTAAAGTATCTGGACCCTCAGTTCTGCCGCATATTCAGGAAATGCCAGACTTGAGGTTTAAGAAAATAAATCACTTGCTTAATTTAACAATCACAAATTAACGGGAGAGTGGGGTGTTGGGGACATGCAAGATGAAACCATCCCTAACCCCCAACTCATGGGTATGCGACTGTTTTAAGCTAAAGCAGTCTTACACTGCAGGCATGCTTTCCTCTTTGCTTCCTCACCCTTGGAAAATCATTATGTTCTAATCTAAGTCACTACCTCTGAAGACCTCCATTTAGGTGGAAGGGGCAGCGAGAACTCAGGGGAGAAGCCAGGGTCGGCAACATAGTCTTCTTTGCTTGAAGAAAGGGCTAATAAGTCCCAAAGCGGCCTCTCTGAAGTACAGAGGCTGTCTACACATTAAAACCAGGACACTCCAAAGTACAGATGCTGTCTACACATTAAATCCAGGACACATTTTCTAAGCACATCCCAGTTTTTCTTGGAAATTTAGGGTTAAGCATTAGGGGGGTGTGCACTGAGAATTTCGGGGCAGCCTGCTGCCTGGAAGAATCAGCTCTAGGTGCTGGGCTGGAATGCCAAGTTCTGTAAGACGGACCTTTGCCTTCAGAACACGTATCATGTAGCTACAAAGATGAGATACACGCACGAGAGAGCCAAACTAGGAAGATAAATACCATCTGGTTTCAAGGAAAAGCAGAAAGGTGATAAATTCTCTCAAGCGCTGCCATCTAATAGAAATATAATATCAGCTCTACATGTAATTTTGAATTTTTCAGTAGCTACATTAAAAAACCTGTTAAGAAATAAGTAAAAGTAATTTTGAGTTGTATCATTTATTCATCCCCCAAAATCTGAAATACTTCAATATTCTATCCACATTTAAATCACTGTGCTATCTTCATTTCATGTGTGCATTCTAAGGTGTTGAAATCACTCAGTAGCCAAATCTGGGGAGCGGCTGCCCTGCTGGACGGTGCACACGCAAGGTATCAAGAACAAGCGTCCTGGCCACACGGAGGCTTTGTTCTGTTACAGCCAGGGCTGAAAAATTAATTAGCTCTGCATCTTCTCAGAGCCAGCTGCCGTGGAGGTCAGCAAAACCGGATCACAGACCGACGGCCACACAGTTATCGTCCACTCCTCGACAATGTTAAGAAAAGTAACACGGTCCTCCTAGGGGTTTGAGTGATGAGGGTTAGCGCCTCAGGTGCAAAGTTTTCTCCCTGTGGGGCCATCCTAATCACCTGAGAGGCTGTCTAGTAAGGAGTTAATTTGATTGACCAGGACTAGGGTATACAAATCAAGCACATTCAAAAGGAAAGTCTGGCCTTTGACTGGCTTCTGGGAGATAATTTCTAAGTCCTTCAAATATTCTGCCTGATGAGGGTGTCTTCCTTTCCATGGGAGCTTCCAGCCACACCAGATAGATACCCTGTGCTAAAAAAGAGGCTTGTGGTGGGGACCTTTGGCCACGTTGTATCAGTTCAACTTGTGGAAGGTCTTGGAGGCTAATAGAGGTCAGCCAGGCAGACACTCCTACCTGTGTGACAGATGTTCAGTAAATCCCTGGAGAGGAAGGCCATCAAGGTGAGCTTCTGTGCTCGACAGCAGTCCATTTCATTTTGTCAAATGCCATTTCTGAGAGAATGAGGTGTTGTTCAAATGACCCCACAGGGAGAGAAGAAATAGAAACTTATATATGTTCTGCCCTAAACTTTGCCCCACATGCCTCTGTGTTTGCTGATATTACTCTGTTTCTATCCTGTTATGCCAGTAAACTGTAACTGTTAGGATGACAGCTTTTCTGGGTGTTGTGAGTACTTCTAATGAATCACTGAAAGTGAGGGTGGTCTCAGGGACCTCCAACTCAGAGCCTGTCCCTCCAGTGATGGCAATCACAGGACAGAAAATAATAAAATCTAAATTAGACACAGACACTCATAGGGTCAGAAATACACAGAAATCACTCTCCCACCTTACCAGGGGATTATTTAACCTGCTGGTCTATGAAGAGATCTCAGACCCCTTGAACAGCCTCAGAATGTCTTAGGTGGCTAGTCTGCAGCTTTTTCAAAAAACGCTTCTTCTCAAGCTTACCAATTCCTTTATATGAGATGTAGCAGGCGTATGGCTGGACACCAGAGACTGCCACTTGTACACATAATTAGTGTAGCTCATTGTGATATTTCTTCACCTAATTTGTACCCCCACTCACTTTTATTTTCAAAATTAACCCAAGAAGTTTCTTAACATCTGTATTTTACTTTGGACTCTCCCAACAAAAATTTTGTAAGTTAACACAAATTGGTAACTATCCCATTCGATTATTTATTATTCTCGCATATTTAATGTAGAAAGCCAAAATGCTCTCTGCTTTAAATAATTTAGGAGAGTTGGAAAGAAGAAAAGTCAGACCCAGCGTCATGCGTGCCCCCAGCTCACTGTGAAATCCACACACACAGAGGAAGGCTCATTCTGAGTCTGTGGCCCCTGGGCACCTCCCCACAGCAGGACGGACTCACTAACAGCCCCTGGAAGCCAGTCTCAAGTCAAAGCTGCACTCTGTTCATCCTGCCTCCCCAGTCGGGCAGGGTCTGCGGACCCGGCCACTCTGCCTTTTCCTGATCTGCAATCTCTCAAGCTCATCCGTTTTTCACTTTTCTCCACTGTTCCCCCAAAGAGACATGTTTGCCTGCCGTAACACTGAGCTCATGCTCTCTCATCCACGCTGCCCCATGATTTCATCCTGTCTGAATCGCCTTCCTGCTACTCTCTATTCATTCAAATTCTAACAAACACAATAGGCAGGAGCTACTTAAAGAGTGGGGTGTAAGTTTATTAATATCCATGTTCTCATACATAGTGCAATAGGGCTTAAAGTGCTTTAAATACAAAGTTGGGCACATCAAGGCACCATGCGGTCACAGATGCCACCTGTATCCCTCCTTGAGAACCTCATTGACTGTTCTTCCCCACTCTGCATCCACTGGATACTGCCAATTTGATACATTTTGACTACTGACTGTGTTCAGACACCGCTTATGAAGTATATCAATTCATTCTTCTAATTGTTTTATGTGGAATTTTTTATATCCAAATAATATTGTAAATGTACTAAAAGAAGTCATTTAACATGAATAAAATGGTAAGTATTCACGCGAGCAGACTCTAGAAAAGTGATATGCCACCACCTGTTTTGGCATAGAAAGTTTTATCGCATGCCATGCTATTCGTTTACACATGTTCTGTGGCTGAATTTGTGCTACGTTGGCAGCGTTGAGTTCAGACTGTGTGACCTGCAAGGCCTAAAATATTTATTATCTTACCTTTCACCAAAAAAAACAAAAACAAAAAGATGAAGTATGCCAAACCCCGTCCTTAGAAGATCATAGAGTAAAAAGCTCAATGAGTATTTATTACAGATAAACGTTTAGTAACAGTGACAAAAAACAAAAAACAAAAAAAAAAAAAAAAGAAAGAAAGAAAAGAAAATACAGCCTTGAAGTTAGGAGGAGACGGTGAGCACGTGTACTCAAATCCCTGAATCGAAGAATCCAGAACAGAAAGGGGCTTGCTGAAATTCACCCAGCCGGGTGTTTCCCAGTCTGGGTAAGAAAGAGCCCCATCACTCCATCCATATAATTTATCATATATCACACGGCACCATAAATACTAGCATTTTTTAAAAATTTTAGCCTCTTATTTCGACAAAGCCTTTAATACTTTCCAACAAAAATGATAAAGACATGCAGAAAATATTTATTCTCATCAGAAACAAAAATTGAGTGTTTTCAATTTCATGCAAAATCATTTTGAAGCACCAGCTAATTACTATACTTCCATTTCTTCCAGAAGAAAACCAACCAACCTACCTACTTACTTTCTGGAATTTCTAGCACAGCCAATCAGCTAATGTTATCTAAGATTCTATAAAAGCTATAGGTCTCTCTCTCAGGCTTGTTTAAGGACCGTCAGTCCTAAGTCAAGCAGATGTTAGACCAAAAAAAGGGAAAAAGCATGTTTTTAAAAGAAAACACAAAAGCTGGAGTTTACGGCCTCACGGTTCCTATTTCCTGCACAGGTGGAGTTCTGCCATGGCCTCCTCACCCCAAGAGAACTGTGTGCTCTAAACCTCTGTCCCACCAACCTCTGCAAAGATGGGTTCACAAGGAGATGAGGAGAATAAACATCACTACTTTTGCTTCACCCTTTAGCTTCTCGTCTCCCAAAACGCAAGAAGGAAAGCCACTGCATGGATGAACTAGAAGCTGGACTTGAGGCCCAGGCAGTTCCTTGGGGAGACTTGTGAACTCTGTGTCACGGGCACATTTCAAACCTGGCTTCCAGCTTTTCTTTCATGCACATATACTCTTTTCCTGATGTCTGTCCCCCACATGACTTCAGGGACCCTCCCTTTTCTGTGCCAAATTTTCAGGGCACTTGCCAACAACTCTAATAACTTGCTTGACTCCTCAAAATGTCCTCACCAGACTATCTGGCCCCGGGTAAGCGATGGCTACCTGCTCATTCAAGCCTTCACTCAGTGCACACCTGCTCCCTTTGCGCCTGGTCCAGCTCTGAAACCAAGGATGCTGCAGGAAAACCAACAGAGAAGGTCCTCCTCCCCTCCCCCAGAATGTTCATCCTAGCAAGGGAAGCTGAGTCAATGAAAGAAATGACAAGAATCCTGATATAAATAAAGCAGGATGACTTTCTGGAGGGAGACTTAGAGCGATGTGATGCAGAGGTCACAGAGAAGGCCACTCTGTGGAGGTGACATTGCAGTGAGAAAGCACTCTACCAAGACCTGGGAGGAGGCATTCAGGGGACCCGGCTGACAGGGCAGGGGTCAGGAGCAGCCACAGGACAGAAACAGGGCAGGGCTGCACAGAGAGGCAAGAAAGCAACTGAGAAGGGGAAACAAGTTCAGTTCTTGCAAGTCAAAGGAAGGCCTGGATTTTACTGCATGGGAAGGACTGGCGAGCTCATGCTATGCAGGGCTGGAGGGTATTTTAGGCTTTGTGGGAGGCTATTATCTCTGCCATAAATACTCAATATGCTGTTGTCACCACGGACCACTGCAAGTGTGTGGGCGTGGTGGGCTCCTGTAAGACAACACTCACCACAGCAAGTGGGGAGCTGGACGTGGCCCGAGGCTGCAGCTTTGCAGTCCCCTGTTCTGTGGCACTAGGAAGCCAAAGTGTGCACACAGGATGGTGGAGGGGACGCGTGAGCTGCCTGGCACACTTAAAGCACCTATGGCTGTTGCATGGGGAAGGGACCCCAGAGGGCATGGGATTCAGGGAGTGAGACGCCATAGCAGTCCAGTGGCCATGCGGGCGAGGGGGCACGCACAGGAGGTGTTTTGAGCAGGGAAATAAAGAAACATGAGGAATTGAGAATGGCACAGGTTTCTACCAGGGCAACTCAAACTAGGGGGAATTTCTGAGATGGGAGATGGAGGGCAGTACAGTGATTCTCTCCCACATGTCTGAGTGGAGCAACTCAGTGTGGAGAATCAGAATAGTCCTGGTACTCGGGAATGGCTGGGCATAGGATAAAGGTTCAGTAGCCTTCAGCAAACAGACAGTACTTAATAAGGTTCTAGACGGGACACATGGAGGGGGAATGAGATGAAAGGAGTCCCCCAGGCTAAGAGTCAGAAAAAGATGCGTGAAACGTTGACCAAAGGCACTAGGTGCTGTATTTCCGGCCTTCAGAGTCGACCACACACGTTCCACACTCTCCACTAACAGGGAGATCTTACCCCTCCCCACCTGTCTAAAACTCCTGCAGTTCCCCAAGGAATTTCAGAGCACAGGTCAGGATACTATTGCTCTTAGAATTAATTTGATTATATAACCCATCCCTAATACCGGGGAGCCATTTATCTATCTTCATACGCTTTTCAGGGTCTTCGAATTGGATCCTGCTTCTAGTGACGCAAATTCTAACTTGCTTGCTCCCTCCCCTAATCCTTCTTCAGAAGTGAAAGCTGATAGCCCGAGTTTAAAGCCCCAGCCACCAGGGAGGGGACTTTGCTTTTCCACGGGCTGCCTTGAGAAACAGGCTCCTAACATGGCTTGTTTCTAGATATTTGTTCTGATTTTCTTCTGTCTTCCAGTCAACTCATTTCCTGTATATCAGAAAAAAGAGATTTAGTCTCTCTCTACGTGTGTGTGGTGTGTGGGGGGGAGCGGTGGAGCTGGAGCTGATGACTCTGTGTGTGTGATGTATGGTGTGTGTGGCGTGTGTTTGTGGGGGGTTAGATCTGGAGCTGATGACTGTGTGTGTGTCTGTGGTGTGTGTATGTGTATGTGTTTGTGGTATGTGTGCACGCACGTACCTGCATACACGTGAAGGACATTTCATTCTGCCTGTCCAGTGCTTTGGGGTATGGGATATAATAGATGTTACAGTAACACAAAATTGTTATGCTTTAAGGAAAGGATGAGGAGGTGGAGGGGGCTGGCTTGTAGGCACTTTAGATTCCAAATCCAAAAAACAAAACAAAATAAAAAATCTTTGCACACAGCTTACAAGAAAGTGCAAGCAGAAAAGAACGAACCCCCACCGAGTTCAAAGGGACTTGTGTTTAATCAGACAAAAACAATTTTTATAGCCTCAGGAGCCCACGTGGGGTGAGGGAGCCCAGCAGCGGGATGGTATAGTCTTCCAAGCCAGCACGAACTTGTGTTATTTTTTCCTTTCTTTGTTTGCAACCAGTGTTCAAAGAAATTCACAGTGCAAACCAGACACGGACGTTGATCATACCCACGAGTTAACACTGCCATGAAAGCAGCTTCTTGTTGTGAGCAAGATTCCAAGTGGCCTGTCCAGTGCAGAGGGTGCTGAGTAGATGTAGGACACCCTTCTTCCAGGCTCCACCACGTGGCTTGCTTGGTCTCTTCCGGATGCTCTTCTCATCCACCTAACAAGCCTGACTTCAAGTCAAAGCCTTGAAAGATGGGGAGACAGCTGCTGGTGGGAGGTAGAGACTCCTACTCTTCTGAAAAAACGTTCTCCGTCCTAAAGGGCTTTGTTTCCTACCTGAAGGTCACATACATGGTCAAATCTCCATCTCGTTAATTATGACGCTTGGCAAGCCATTAAAAATCTCATTTCATTTTACCATTCACCCTCCTTTTAACTGACTTTTCATAATTATAATTCTATTTTTGATATACTAGGTCTATTAAATTTAATGCCACACAGCAATTTTAGAACTCCTGAAGAAAAGACTAAAGCCGGACTACGGAGTGCTTCCACCCAAGGATGGTCCTTGGTGGAATACAGGAGGGAGAAGCTGCAACTTGTTCTATTTTCATGTGCAGATGCAGAAAAGTCAAGTTAATTGCATATGGTCAGCATAATAATACTGTCCTCCTTAAAGGGCTGTAATTAGCAAGAATTGTTTTCACAAACAGGACCAGCGGAGTTGGAGCTGATGACTACAGCTTGCTTTAGTTCCTTCCCCACCTCCCACCAGTTATAAACATTTCTATTTTTACTTTTTCCAAAACATAAACATTACTACATAAAAGATGCCCAGCGATGGGAGATCCTGGAAATATTGCCAAACCTCCTTTACAATGTTGAGTTGGGATGCCAAGGAGGGCAGGGGAACTGTCACCCCAGAAGCCGATTCCTGGCTGTGTGAAGGGCTGGTACTGAGGAGGCCGGAGGAGTGATCTGATGCTCCCGGCAAAGACGAGGACATTGTCTGGCTCCTTCATACTTGAAAATATTTAAGACAAAAATGATTTAGTTCCACATGTCACATAGTATAGTATTGATGAATAATTATGGATAAAAAAAGAGGTCGCCAACACATAGAGACTATTTTGTAAATACTTTATAAAATTTTGTAATGAATATTTTGTAAATAAAGGTACATGTCGCTACAACTTCACACTTTTCCCATGGACGGCAACCTTTGGGACACCTTGTATAAAAAGAAGAAGGTTTTGTTGGATTTTAGTTGAATTAGACTGAGACCGTGGCTCATCTGGAATGTGTCCGGGTGATGCTCTCCCGGCGTGCATTTAGAGACCACTGCTTCCCCATTGTGGCGGCCTTCCCTCCACCCCCACTGCCTTCTTCCTGGCCTGGGACATGGATGAGATTCATCTCACCATTGGCCACAGTCTGCTCCTTGGACTCTGGCCCATCAGCATCCTTAAGGTGAAAGCTCACAAACCCAAACCACCAAGAACCACGGCTACTCCCTGCCTGCAGCCTGCTCCTCACGGCCTGACGTGCACTGTGGCTGCTGGCTGCCACAAGGCCCTCTGGTCCAGGGAAGACGCAGAGCTCTGTGACTTCCTTTCTCTCACCTGCTGCTCTGCTCCCTGTCACTCAGACTCCAGCTATGACAGCTACTGCAGAACCCCTCTGTGGATCTGTTTAGAAAGACGGGCCTACTCCTGTGCACACAGTGGCCCTGCTTTGCCCTCTCGGGCCCTGGGACACAGTGCTCAACTGGCCCGCATATCTGTCTCCCCACTAAAGGGCCGGGGGTGCCATGTCCTACATTCCCAGCACCTAACGCAAAGGCTGCCACAATGCAGACACCCCACAACATTGTAGCGGATGAATGGATACCGCCTCAATGAGTGGCTGAATGGACACCCTGGCGAAGAGCGAACATGAGTCGCTGCCTCCCCACTCTGTGATGAAAGAGATGAAACTGGAAAATAAGACAACTTCAGACATTAAATGAGAGCTTTTCAAACTACATTTGGAGTCCTCTTGTCCTCCGTCATATGAATATTCCTGCAATCTAGAAAAGGCAACTTTGTTTGCGGCATTACGGTAAACGATGGGATAGTTTTCCTTCAAAACTTTTGGATTCAAGGAGAAGCTGCCAGTTTGCAGGCCTCATGTTAATATGGTCACCCACAAGGCTATAACAAAACTCCTGCTAACCAGAAAAAGGTGTTCATTAGGGCACAGCACGCTTTCCCTCCCAGGAAGGCCCCCAGATGCTCCGTGCCAGAACCCAAACCACACGGGCAAACCCGCTCACATGGGCCTGCATGCGAGGTCAGGACACTAGACTAGCAGCTCCCTCCCACAACAACTAGAGGCTGTAGAATTTTAGAGGCCGGATTCTAGTCTCTGCTCCATTTGATAAGCACCATGGGCTTGTGGCCAAGTTACCTGACCTCTTAGTCTGCTTCCTTAGCCATAAATAAAGAGGCAAAAGATTGCCACTTTATACAATTTATATAAAGCCTAAAAGGCATACTTTATGCAAGGCACCTGGTAAATACTCATTGTTGTGTTATTTTACAGTGTTGAGCGTTGTTGGAACTCGACCCTGCTGTACTGGACTGTGTTCGTTTTTCTCCATTCGATTCCCTTTGTAACACAGTGGCCAGAGGAATGGGCTGGCCGGAGTAGAAACACCAGGGCAGCATGAGTCTGAGTCGAGTGACACGTTTGACATCTATCAAATCTGGGTCAGTCTTTTCTCTGCTTGAGGTCATGATATAAATTTTACACCTATAATAATTATTCCTCCACACCTAATTTTCCACCTTTTTAAACAATTCAAAATGTAACCAATTCCAACTTATTCCGTCTTTATATTTGGCACCATATCATGTTGGCTTACTAGGCAGGGGAGTATCCACATTAGCAGAACTCTCAAATGATTATTTTCTTGCTGCCAAGAGGAAAAACAAATAAAAAGTCGTGGAAAAAGTTACCCTTAAAAGGCAAAAAATCCACCCAGTTGCAAAGATCCAAAACCACAGGGGCAAAGGAGGCAGAATAACGTGGAATTCAGAACTACAATGATGAGAAAATTATTCCGCAACAACACGTAATTGTTGATTCTCCTAAGGTTATGTAACAGATTTTAGGACTTTTGTTATCCTTGTTGTATAGAATTATAATGAGAAATTGTTTTTTTTTTATTATTTTTAAATTCAGGATAAATAAGAATTTCAACTGTGACATTATCCCTCTACAATAGCTTTTGAACTTTTTGGGTTGTTCCATGAACTACTTCCCAAATGCAACACCATTCACCTCTGTGGTGGTTCATCCTGTCTCACCCGTGATGTTGGTTCATTAATTAATCAGAAGTTGGCTTTTTCAGGATTTTCCATACTTCTTTCCTTAGAGGCTATACTAGTTTGCAGTTTCACCAGCAGTGTTAAAGTGTTCCCCTCTCTCCACATGCATGCTTACATCTGCAGCTTTGGGACTTTGTAATGTGGGCCATTCTCACTGGGGTTGGGTGATATCTCAGGGTACTTTTGATTTGCATTTTTCTGATGATTAGGGACAATGAGCATTTTTTCATGCGTTCGTTAGCCATTCGTCTGTCTTCTTCAGAGAAGGTTCTGTTCAAGTCTCTTGCCAACTTATAAATGGGTTTGCTTGTGCCTGACCTAAGAAATGCAAAAAACGTAACCTAATCATTTGTACCCTCACATTAATCTAAAATCAGCTGCTTAGAACCTACAGTAGCATATCTGCAGGACTCAGCTAATTAAACAAAAACAAAGACCATTAAGTAACTAAAAATAAATAAATAAATAAAAGCCACTTAAAAAACAAAAGCAGTTGATATCAAGTATGTGCCTATCCTCGGAGGTAACGCACAGAGCATTACACGTAGGAACAGGATTAGATTCTGTTAGTAACACTAATGGAAAACAGCAAGCTGAATCTTAAAAGATATAACAAATTGACATACTTCAAAGGACAAAGTTTTAATAGTCTAAAAAAGCAGTAAAGATGATTTTCAAACCACATATAATTGAGAAAATAAAAGCCACTCTACAGAGAGTAGATTAAGAAAGATGACCCCAGAGAATAACAATCTCAATAGTGTCTCCCAAAGCAAATGCATTTTTATTCAGTCCAGTACCTTGCACTTCTTAACAAGACAGTGGCTTCCAAAGGAGACAAAGTATGTGTACACGTTCTTGAGAAATACTATTTCAGATGATGATGAAAATTGTTTAAAAAATTGCAATAAAATAGTCACACCAATGATAGCACATACTGAATACACACAGTATCCTAAACACTCAGCTCAGCAACACAGTATTTACGTATCCATTCCTGAATCCTTGAAAAAGCCCCGAGTCCACATATTAGCCTTTACATTATGTGTGTAAGAAAACTAGAACGCTAAGGGATAAAAAGCAAAAGGAACCCAAATGATAAACACTTCTCATTTGATAATTATCAGTCTATGGTTTATATTTTGAATGCCTAATTTTCTATTATTTTTCATCCTCTCGGAGAGAGTAATAAATTCTTTGACAGAAGAGGAATAAATACGTAGCCACTCCATCAACATCTATGAAGTACTTGTTTGAGGCACAACAATGAATAAGACAGGAATCCTGCTCTTTTAAAACTCGAGTCTACACAAGATCACATACTTTCCAATCTCCTGGAAAACAAGAGAAGAATATATGGTTCTGTTATGGAGAAGGGGGAAGTGATTGAAATGGCAACATCATGGCTTCCACTTTTTTGTGATGTAGGACTGAGTCCTCCATTCTTACATGTTATGAATTCTGGATAAACAGTGAAGTGGGTTTTCTACTCTGAATTCCAGTAGGGATAATCTGTTCCTCTCTGTGTATCACACTCCCACATGTCCTCAGAACGTTCTCCCAACATATAATACTCTTTCTTGCTATGTGTATTCTCTGTCTCATCTGTGTCCTGATCTCTTGCTCTGACCAGGCTGATTTCCCCCATGTATCTCTTAAATGTTTTACACTCTGTTGGGAGCTGGTCTATTTGTGGATCTGGGGTACGAGTCCTGTACCGATTGTGGCTGCTGACTCTCAGCCCCATCATCAGCTCATTAGGGCGTCTGCTATGACTCTGAATTCTTCTTGACCTAAACTTGTGTCAGAAGTCCCTGATCCAGGCCTGCAGGGGGAAGAACACGAAAGGGTACCCGCAGATTCTAAGCTCTGGTGCTCTGCTGCTCCTGTGAAGGGACAATACTCCCTTAGGAAGCTCCCAGGAGCCCTCTCAAGCACACTCGGTATTCCCATTTCTCCTTTGTGAGAGGATTTCCACCCACTGTCAGCTCCATCCCATTCCCTGGGGGCTGAAAAGCAGTTCTTCTGAACTTTGACTTCATAGGCAGCCCAGGGAGGCCTGTAGCTTTAAACTCAGGGAGCTGAATTTCTGCTCAGTTGAGTTCTGCATGTTCTGAAGCCCAGGCCCTGAAGACCCTTTGACCCAGGTCCTCACTGAGGATTACACACTTGATTCCTCTTTTTTTTTTTTTTTTTTTTTTTTAATTATTTCTGTCCCCTGGGACATTCCCCTTCCTCCTTTCAGAGCTACTCTCTATTTTTTTTTTAATTTCAGAATATTAGAGGGATGCAGATGCTTTGCTTACGTAAACTGCTCTTGCACTGTTTGAGTCAAAGCCCTAAGTGCAGTCTCTGTTTTAATGCTGTTGTAGGAAGATGAGGGGTTTCTCCCCTCAATTCAGTCCACTGTTGGGTTGGAAATCTCACATAAGAACAGAATTCTTTATGTTTTTACATCAATTCTAGAATAACGAGTAACATTCCCCCAAACGGACAGATAAGATTAGTTTGAATGCCCTGCCAACTTTTTCAGGTTAATAAATATGAACATCTTAAAGCTTAAGAGAAGAGATAGGTAGTTTTAAGTCCCTCCTTTCTAGTTTACATCTGCAATCCAAAAATAGAATTTAAATTACTAAGATAAATCTCCTTTAACCATTAATTATAACCCAAAAAAGGAACAGAGACCAACTTAAGTGAACACAAAGTGAATCAACTTGCCCCACACACTTCCTAACCGCTGCAGTATGCACCCAGCCTAGATAATATCAAATGTGAGATGATTTCAGCAGTCAGGAGTGGAAGGTAAAGAAGAACCTCTTTAGCCTCCAACTCTTGTCTTCATTTATATGTGCAAAGCGCAGGACAGGCTTCCTGGGACCATTCAGCACCCCACCCCTGAGCCCCAGGGAGCCTTTAGGGTCTCTCAATGACAGCCTCCTCATTTCAGCATGATATTTTTGAATACATCTTATTTTTGAGTTTTTATTTCCTTCAACAGGGTTAGAAAAACCCACTCATTAAAGTGCTGTCACAGGACCAGCTTGTTTTATGAAATCTTGTAACCAAGCTAGGTTCTTTGGACATTTCTTTGTGTGGCTATGTGGCCTGAGGAGCTTGGTCTCAGACTGTAAATGGCGCGAGTCCTCCTAATCTACGCATGATACAGCACACAGGAAATCACTGTACAGTGCTGATATCATCTTTCCTCTTTTACTCCATCTGAAGATGGTTCCTGCCCTATCCGTGCACACTGGCCAGTTAATGTTCTACAGATGATAAAAAGAAACAGCAGGGAGACAGATGTGGTGATAAGAGATCTGCATTTAGAAACAGTGAATGGCCACTACCTCCAGCAACCACAGAAGAACAGGGGGTCACAGTCTTATGGTAAGGCAGGAACAGGTCAAACGCAAATTGCCCAGATGAGAGAACTTCTAGAAGGCAAGATGGTAGGACTGGCTGAAAAACAGCTCCAGAGCTAGCAAATGTTTTCACTTGGCCTGAAGTTATATAAAGAGTTGCTGCTACATGATAGAGTGGCGCATCCTCTGGGAGATACCCTGCTCTCACCTGGGGCGTTAAATTCCTGGTGGTATCAACTGACGCGTCACACGATTACGGAGGTCAAAGAAACTGGAGACTTTGAGAATTAGAAAACATAACAAAAGTGGAATATTATGGATAGCCCTGGTCAAAAGATACAGAGCTGCAAAGGGTCAGGGGCTCAATTGCAGGTAAAACTATTTTTAATTCATGCCAGGGCATGGCTAAGTCAAAGAAGCATAAAATAAAAAGGCATCTCAAGCGGCCAGAGGAAATTGGGCATATGGAAGTAGGCAGGGGAGGAGGCAGGATATAGTTGGGAGAAACACAGTATTTCATTGGTTGCTTTAAAAAAAGTTTTCTAAAAAAAACAGCAGGGTGTTCAAGTTTGGCTCAGAAGGAAGGGGAAGTCTTAAATAAGAATAGTAATGATAAGCACATGCAAAGCTCACTACAATCTTCCCACTCTTTCTTTTTACTCCCGAGCTAAATTTTCTCGTATCAGGCATCTTTAACAACTAACTATGTAAATTTATTATTTCCATATGTTCTTCCCTTTTTTCCCCCTAAATTCCAAAGATTGCCTTCAAGAGCTTTTAAAATCTGAATTAAATCACAGCAGATGCTGAACAATTTTGTGCAGACACCTTTGAGAGTGCAGAGCTTATATCTTATAAATGGTGTGAATAATGCATTCGGCCCTTAATACAAACTTATTTTATAGACCTGAAATGTAATTCCTACTACATATCTACATTAGTCAGCCTTCTCAGGTCTAAATGGCATTTTTTTTCATGTAAAACTTTCAGTGAAGGAGCATCACTGGCAATCTCAGGGAGGGAGCATCCTAATAAAATTTTAAAGCTTGCCTGGTGAGAGCTGGCTTGCTTTTATCCTGCCCCTTGGGTAGGGGGATGGAGGAGCTTAAACAGTTTCAAATAAACAGCTTATCAACATCAAACAGTGCTTAGTCAAACCAAAGATAGAGGGAGATTAAAAGTACAGGAAAGGTAGATTATTTTGTACCAGCTTCCATCTCGTTTAATTATAATCTTCACAATTTTATGACGTGAAATTTTAGAACATACTTAGCCATTCTCAAAGAGAGTCAAATTCCCCTTGTCCATCTCAAGGGGCTAAGAAGGATAAGAAGCATAAAATAGACAGCTATTCTCCCAAACTCTTCACGAATCTTCTTTTTAATTTCAAGGTATTCAATAAAATTATTTTAAAATCTGAGAAAATATACATGAGAAAGTGTTGCTTTTCTTCTGAGCATCTCAGATTTGGCTGGGAATAATCTCCTTGGGTTCAGTTCTCCATTTCTTGTTAAGGGAAAGCCTGGTTGGAATTCCCTAAAAGATGTACTGAATACTTACTGTTCCAATGGAGCCCTCATGTAAAGCGCGAGAAGGAATGTATGCTCCATTTACCCAGCAGGCTTTATAAAGAGAGGCTGAGGCAGAGACACCAGAAAACACACAGAAGTAGCCACACAGCTGTGGAGCCAAGATCAGCCGCCCCAGAATCATTCCTTCTTGGTAACAGAACCCAATTTTTCTTTCTTTTTTTTTTTAAACATATGGAACGCTTCACAAATTTGTGTGTCATCCTTGCACAGGGGCCATGCCAATCTTCTCTGTATTGTTCCAATTTTAGTGTATGTGCTGCTGAAGGGAGCACAGAACCCAATTTTCTTAAACACCTAGGGTTGGGACAAGAGCAAGGATAGTGAAGACCTCTTTGTTTGTTTTTGAGACAGAGACTGACTCAGTTACCCAGAGTGCCACCGCATCAACCTTGCTCACACCACCTTAAACTCCTGGGTTCAAGTGATCCTCCTGCCTCCTCAGCCTCCCAAATAGTTGAGACTACAGGTACCCACCACAATGCCCAATTAATTTTTCTATTTTTAGTGGAAATGGGATCCCACTGTTGTTCAGACTGGTTTCAAAGTCTTGAGCTCAAGCAATCCTTCAGCTTCGGCCTTACAGAGTGCTAGGATTACAGGCGTGCACCACCGTGCCCAGCCTGAAGACCTCATTTAGAGTACAAAGTCCAAAAATCTCAGTAAGCATGGTAAAAGATACATTAATGTAATATTCTAAATTCATGCAAAACATAAAAAATAAAAAGCCCATGGTGAGCAAGCTATCAACATTTCAAGTAAAGATATCAGAACTTCAGTAGGGCTTGGAAGGAGACTATACTGATCTTGTCTTCCTTAAAAATCTAGGTAGTTGTTCACAATGGAGTTTTTGATATTCGTACTTTAAAAAAAAATATTGCATCAATATATTATTTATCGTAAGTGTGTGTTTTGTCACCCTTTGAATGTTGCACCAGAAGTCAGTTCCTCACTTACCTCTCTCTGGTGCCAGGCTGCTGGACTCAAAAGTTAGATGGTGATTTTTCCCATTCTCTCTTGCCAAACACTTGCTTTCCACCCACAACTACAGGCAGCCAGTGACATCGCTCTGGCCACCCCATCCAAACAGTTCTGTACACAGCTCCCACGAAAGACTATGCTTTTGTTGCTGACTTCTGATATGAAGCAGATGAGTAAATAACCTAGTTGCCCCACAACCTCCCTCCGCTGTCTACCTCTGAATGCTGCCAGAGTCATCCAAACATCAAATGCAAACCACAGCAGCAGCCAACTCTGTAAGGACGATGGAATGAAACAACATGCTTGGGTCTCTCCTGACATCCGTAAACTTCCGAACCAGGCCTGGACTGATTATCTCTGTACTTCTAGTTAGGAAACCAAAAGCCTATGAATTACAAAGTTTTCCTGTTTCTAGTCCAGTATCCTTTAAACTTGAACCATGATGCTTTCCAAACAACTGACTCAGAGGGAAGCCAGGGCATAAGAGCATCCGTGTGGAGGAACAACAGCCAACATTAATATTTATTAAGTAGTGCTAGAAGCCAAAGGTCTATAATTGTGTCATCCAATATGGCAGACACCAGCAATAGATGCCTACAGTTTAACTTAACTAATTAAAACAAAATAAAATTAAAAATTCATGACTTTAGTAGCAACAATTTGATCCTCACCAGCTACACATGGCTAATGGCTACCACATTAGCATAGAGAATGAGCAATTCTTTCATCACTGAAAGTTCCATTGGAAAGCACTGCTTTGAAAGCACAAGTCTTCTTATTGCTCCATTTCAAATTGTAGCAACAGGAGGAAGGGGAGGATGGCTTTTCTACCTTTTAAGGTAGAAAATTTCCCCTGAAAAGGAGAAAGTATCCCATGCGTTACTACTAACAGTACGGGGGCTAGACCTACGCACGTAACTTTCTCATTTCCTCTCTGTGGTTTCAGAAGCTACTAACATTGTTACCTAAATTCAGAAATACCCCACAAACCAAGATTTCTCAGATGTGATGGCACTTTTGGAAAATACACTGAAGTCAGAAATATTTTCCTCCCAAGAGTACCTTCGAGTGATGTAGTGTTTGGGGAAGAAATTCCCAAATACGCTACCTCTCTTAAACCAAGCTAACCTGAGCTGTAAAGTCCTTAGTCCTTCAAATAATTTTGGAGGACTTACAATAATACAGTCTATATGGTGGGTTGGCATTAGAGACTGAGTATCTTGGACTTTAAGTAGCTTTGCTAATACATGTACACACACATTTTGTTAGATTACATAACATGTTATTATCTTTCTCAATGTAGAAATCTCACATAACACTTGGCCTTAGTGCCAAGGAGATACGTCATTGTGTTCTATCAAATAGGCTATTTTGTAAGCAATGTGACTTCTGGTTTCTGCATTCTGACAAGTCTATGCCTTTTCACTAGAGTTGGGACTTACATAATTTTTTTAATTAGCTTCATGAGGTGCAATTTAGGTAAAATAATATTTACTTATTTTAATGTAAAATTCATTGACTTTGAACAAATGTATGTATACATAATGTCACTACCACCTCATGCTATAAAATATCTGCTCAAATGCTCTCTCATGCACCATTGCAGTCCAATTCTTTCCCTCTTCCTGTACCCAGGCAACCATTAATAGGTATTCTGTTACCCCAGGATTGTCTTTAAGGTTTTCACATAATGAAACAATGTAGTGTGTGCAGTCTTATGTACCTGAAATCTTTCACTTTGGATAATAATTTTGAGATTCATCTGGTTTGTTGGCTGTATAAGCAGGTTGCTCAATAATGCTCCGTTTTACATACTTATCCATTTCCATTGATGAATTTTTGAGTTGTTTCCAGTTTGGGGCTATTAAAAACAAAGCAGGTGTGAACACGTGAGCACAAATTTTTCTATAAACATCATTCAATAGCTCATTAATCTTGGGGAGATACCTAAGAGCGTGATGGCTGGGATTTATAGTAAGTGTATATTTAAGTTCTAAAGAAACAATGTGTTTTCCAAAGTGGCTGCACCATCACAACACATTAGAGTTCCAGTTCAGAATTGCCAGTCTTTCTAATATCAGTCCCTTGGCTGTGCATAGAGATATCCTCACTACTTGATGTAAACATTGGGTAAACTGCCTAAATCTCTAGTCCACTTGTTAAAAATTGGATTTGCTTCTTGTAAATACGTTAAGTATTTCTTTATATAGGATAGACACAAAACTTTAGCAAATAGATGTTTTGCAAACATTTTCACACGACTTCTAGCTTGCTCGTCCCTTTTCTTAATGGTGCCTTTGAAGAACAAGTGTTTTTAATATTTACATGCTGCAATTTATCAAATTTTCTGGTGTGTCCTTTTTGGATCCTACCTAAGAAATCTTTCCTAATTCAATGATTTGCAATTTTTTTCTCACATGTTTTGTTCCAAAGGTATTATAACTTTTTCTCTGAACTTTAGGTCTAAGATCTACGTCAATTAAGTCTTGTACACTATGTGAAGCAGCATTTAGGGTTCACTTTTGCATAAAGGTGTCCAATTTTCCCATCACCATTTGTTGAAGATACTACCATTTCCTCATGGATTTACCATGGACCCATCCTTGAAAATTAATTGACAAAATCTTCAGTGTCTGGTGTCTGTTGTATTTATTGCCTTGTAGTTTTCTTTGTGCAGTCAGGACACTGCACTAGTAGTGTAAGTTCTAGTAGTGTAAAGCTTCCAACACTGCTCTGCAGAGTGGAGCAGAACGATGGAGCTATAGGCAGCATGTAGCTGTCAGATGCACCTGGTTACCTTGATGAAAATCGCAAACCTTTCTCTTCACTTAACCCATTTCACGCTTTCAATGTCTTCAGCCCTTATCACTATGGAACTCACCTCATAACATACTATCTTATTATTGTCTGACTCTCCTAACAGAATGTAAACTCTGTGTGGGCCAAGATTTATATCTGTTTTGCTTGTTGGAGTAACTCCAGTTACTAAAACAATTTCTGGCATGTAATGTGCACTCAATAAATATCGATTAAATTATTAATGAACAGGACCTCTCCTTTTATCTTAAAGCAAGCAGAAGCTAAAATGCTCTGGATTCTCAGGCCAGAGAATCAAGTGGTAAAATATCAAAATACAAATAAGAATGACAATTGACAATCGTGACAGACGACCAGGAGCAATCTGCTTGGCGGTTCCTTCACTGATTTGAGTTAAGGGGGTTTGCAGGCCATCTAATGCTCTGCCCTGAGGTATCTGCAAGGTGACAATGGTCAACCAGTGTTCCCAGACTTTGCTATAGCTAGGATGGGAGAAATCTGTTCATTTGGGAACTTGGCTCACAACAACACTGAGCGTGGCATTGCAAGTCCAGCAGCGCTTGGTGATGAGTAAAGATGCTTCCTGCCTAGTGCAACTCCTGTGATGGGACTTGCCCCGAGTCACATGAGGGACTGTGGTGAGCAGGAGAAAAATTAAAGAATAATTCCTCCTCAAGCCAGATTCTATGTTCTGGCCCTTCTTCACTCCATGCTAAAAACTATTAAGAAAAATAAAAGTTTTAAGTGTTGATTAAACTAAAAAACAACCTAAATGAAATTCAGTGACTCCCCTGGGGTCTTTTCTCTGTCATATGGGTAAAAGAAAAATTTCAGCTCTGCTATCTGCTGTAGTTTGCATAAAACTTTGTCTCTCAGATGCGACCACAGTGGCTCACCTTGCTCTGATATTTAGGCAAGACAAGAGAACATAATCAAAAAGAAAGAAAGACAGCCTGATGGAAGCTTTGCTTGTCCTCCATTTAATCTCCAACTCTATCCTCATACATACAATAAAGATAAGATTTTTGTCTACTTTCAGTGTGAGAAATGGACAAATGGCCTTTTAATGCCTCCTTAAAGATAAATAAAATATAATAACATACCATTGAAGCCAAATGAAATGACTGTTTTAAATCAGAATGCCAACAACAACTTTATAAATTCTGGTTTCCAGGTTTAATTCAATCACATTGTGCTATTTCTCTTATAAAGCAATTCATTGGAAACCTTAAAATAATAATAATAATAATAATAATAATAAAATTTCTCTAAGGAGACAAATCAACCAAGAAACAATTGAAATTTTATCTGAAGATAAAACCTAGATGCCCAATCGTGTAAGTGGCTCTAGAATGCAAAAATGACATGAAAGTTAGTAATAATGTTTAAAATTCAATAAATTGTTTTTATTAGAGCCTAATGGTTGTTTGCTAAAAAACACACAATGGGGACCCTCTCAGCTCTCATCAGCCAACAATCAATAACAAGATAAAAGCCCAATCGAGGCATCAGAACCAGTTCTCACTACTAATAACAAACAGTGGTTTTATGCTGCATTTTCTTCTAACACCTCTGTGCACTCACGAACAGTCATCATATACCTATAGGGCTGAAAAGTTGTGTGTATTTTTTTTAAATATTACATTTCTCTTGAAGACTGCAACATACTTTAAAATCAGAATGTTTCCCTCAATGTAGTTTTTAATGTAGAAACAGGCAGTGTGCTTAACTGTTTCCCTTGCACATAGGTACAAATATTTCACCCATGTGATTTGGACATTACATGAAATGTTCAATCTTTGCATGACAAATTATTTATGTAACGGATGAGTTTTTAAGGACTCATAGCAATGTTTTTCCTGCCCAAGTAAACTCTTTGGAGGACAACTTACATCCTGGAATGAAACAAGGGAGCATCGTACTTGGTTTATGCAAATTTTGGTTTGCAGAGAAGTGTTGAGTTCAAGACAGCTCTCAACAGTTAATGGCATCTTGCTATATTTTAATCAGATCATGTGAAAATATTAAAAGTAAATGTTAAAAGTAATTTCATGTTATCTATTTTTAATTAAAATAAATTTCCTTGATTCCTCCCCTGGAGAAAGTAGGACATTAACATGCACTCACACACATTTATGGTTTCTAAAGGTCAAAACGGCAGATCTGAAGGGGACAGAAGCAATTTTATATATTCAAAGAGCCTGAAGTCTCTGAAATCTTACAGGGAATGTACGAATCCTCTACTGCAGCCTCCTGGGCAATGAGGGTCCTGGGTGCTAAGGGAGAGGTGAAAATTCTGCCAGGGTCGTGACTCTACAGGACTGCTCGGGGCATTCGCGTCACAGTGGCAAAACCCAGAGAAGAAACAGAGCCCTGTGGGACATACCTGCAGCCAGGAGACACACAATGGCCATGGGAGAGGTAGCCATAAAACATACATGCAACCATGGGACCCATGTGTACCTGTGAGACACATGCAGCTGTGGGACATGTGCAGCCTAGCCCAGAAACGACTTTTTCACCATTCCTGCACCTTGCCCTTGTGTTCTAACTAAGGGGTGACTGTTGAGCCTTGACACTGCCCAGGTCCTTCCTTCTGCAGCTCCAAGAGAAGCACATGGCAGGTTGAGCAGCGCCAGTGGGCCAAGGAACAGCATAGTTGTCAAGGGGAGAACGCCAAGCAGCAAAAGGACAGGTGGGATGGCAGTTCTTAGGACAACATGAAATAGGCAGGTAGCCACCTTGGAGAGTGGTAGAAAGAGAGCCTTGCAGAGCACGCAGCGGGCTGGGACTCACTGTGAGCTCACGTGAAAAAGAACCAATTCAGAGTTACAAAACATGTCATATTTTTATTGTCTTCAGCTAACAATGCAATGTTTCTGACACACACATCAATAGAATGTATTATAATGATACTATTCAGAAGAAAAATACAACATTTATGAAAAATAATCATTTCAACTGGAAAGAATAGAGTCCAAATTTAAAACCCTAATTGGATACTTCACAATCAAGGCTCTTCTAATCACCTAAGACTGCATGTAGGGATAGAGGCAGCTGCTTAAACCCCAGGTCCTTAGGGAAGGCAGCAGGGAGCCAATGGTGAACCCCCAGCCCAAGCTGGAAGAGTCATTTCAATGTCCTCAATGCCTCAGGCCAAATGGTGAAACTCTACCAGGAGTCCATACAGCTCTTCCATGAATTTCAAAACAATTCTGGGGCCAGTGAGTAAACTCCTAAGTAAGAAGACATTCTATGGGAAGACCAAGGAGTTGAAGATCCCAGTAACCTGGGAGTCCAGATCCATAGCATCCTGCCTGACCCTGCAGGCAATGGTCATCTTAGTCATGAATAGGAAACCCTGCCAGCTAAGACCCTGAGGAAAGCCCTCCAGACTGTCATGATATTAAAGCCCTGGGGCAAAGGAAGCCTGACAGAGCATGACTCACCCACGGTGGTCTTTCTCTGTGCATAAAGTGAAGTCTCTCCCTGCAAACCAATTCCTGTAACAGGAGCGACTCTCTAAATAGCCAGCATGCTGGGTAAACTTTAATCAAAAGACAAACGAAAGTAGACTATGGCACCATTGCCCTAAGTAGACATTAAACATTTAAAACTGATTTCAGAGACGGTTATGAGACCACGTAAGCACGCTGAGACCCATGCTGTCTTGGAGGGTCTATTTTTTCCTCTCTATCAGAACAGACACATAAGCAAATGATAAGACATAAGTGAGGACGGAACATCTGTAATGGGTCAGGGTGTTTTAGCAACCACTGCACAATCAGGGATAAATATTCCAGAACATGCAGTCGAGGGAGTCACCTTGCAAACACAGCAAGCTGTTAGACAGTGTTGTGCAACGAACTCCACCAGACAGCAGGAGCCCACAGTGGCAAATGTTTTACCTACCAGCATCTTCGGCCCGGCCAGGTAAATCAGACCAAGACCTTGACCGAGCATGCGAGGTTGCAGGAAGCATTACATTAGCATCTGGTCCACTCTCTTACTGGCCTTCTGTGCAGATGCCTCTAGTGTCTACTGTTAAAGGTACACAGACATCAGGATTTTAAAGGTCAAGATTATCCAGTTCTTCCTTTATCTCCCTATATCAGTGTTTCATTCTATGGTCTCAAACTTTCTTATAGAATTCTGCCTTACGAAAAAGTGTTCATGTGGATGAACAGTAGCCACCTGCTCAGCTGTAACATGAGCCATTTGAAGCAAGGCTGGGTCCCAACATCCACAGGGAATATTGTGTGTATGTTTGAACAACCGTCTTATCCCTTCTTCAGAGAACTTCCTTCCTAAAGCCCCCATCCTCTTGGCCTATGGCCTGCCTCCTCCTCCTCAGGCAGCACAGAGGTCCTCAGAAACTCCCCTCCCTTCCGCCCCCACCCACTGACTGTCCTGCATCCTGGGTGCCCTGGCCTCCCTCCCTCCAGGCCCACTGGAGGTGGACTCAGCTTCCTACCACCCAACCCCCACCTGTTCCCAATATCCTATCCCTCCTACAGCCCCCGGGACTTTGCCTAACCAATTACCTCTCCCACTCAGCCTCTTCCTTTCCATTACCATTTGAGGACAACTAAATAATGCTCTTCTGAACGCTGTACCTAGTTCTCATTCCCAGCTTGGCTGAGAGGATATTTCTTTCATATCTTCACCCTGCACGTATCTCCCTACCAATCTCCACTTTGTTTCTTCTGCCCAACACTTCCCTGAAACTTCTCTGATAAATGCTCTCTGATATGGGTTGAATTCTCCCCACCACCCAAAAGGTATAATGATATCTTAACCACAGGTACCTGTGAATGAGACCTTACTTGGAAATGGCACCTTTGTAGTTGAATTAAGATGAGATCACATGGTTTAGGTTAGCCCTAAATCCAATATGATACATGTCCTTATAAAAAGAGGAGACCAAAAGATACAGACCAACAGGGAGGACATCTGGGGACCTCAGGCTGAGAGACTGGAGTGCTGTGTCTACGAACCAAGGAATGCCATGGATTGTGGACAACCAGAAGAAGGCAGGAGGAAGCACAGAGGATTCTCCCTGGAGCACATGGAGAGAGCAAGGTCCTGCCAACACCTTGATTTTGGCCTCCTGGCCTCCAAAAGTCCAAGACGGCATTTTTGTCATTTCAGACAACCCAGTCTGTGGCCTTTTGTTCCAGCAGCCTGAAGAAGCTAACACAGCAGTGCTGACAGAATTTCTGGGAGGGTGATCAACTATCCCAGTTTTCAAAGCACACAAGACTTTCAACATTAAAACTGGGAAATTCCCAAGCACACTAAGACAAGTGTGCTTTTCCAACCCCCTGCCCACATCTATGGGGAATGTTCCACATCATCAGATACTTAATGGCCATCTCCTTTTGGAGAATCACCCCTTTCTTGGTTCCTATGAAGCCTTCCCCTCAACTAGATAATTCCACATGATGGCTCCTGGGAGCTCAGCTTTCTCAATTTAAAATCACCACGTCTTCACATCTGCTCTCTCTTCCCAACTCCACAAGGCAACAACTATAATTACAGAGGAGCACTTGGCCCTGACTCCCCCTCCTGCTCCACACCCATGGATCATTAGCAACATTTCCTCCAAGTGTCTAGAATCACCAACTTCTCCACGTTGCTCTCTCTACCCCCTCCACTTCAGCCCCTCCTTCCTCCCTCAGATCACAGTGGCAGCCTCAGGGTAGGCTCTACCTGCCTTCATTTTCCATCCTCCAAATACAGGGAGAACTTCTTAGGATGCCTCCCGGGCCACGCAATACTGAGTCCCCACGAGCCACTGACCAGGTGAGCCTCATGCTCTCTGCCTCCCCATCTATAACTTAACATAAGGCACCAGCCTTGCTGTGCATGACATTGGCCAGGACCTGTGAAGCCCCTTTCCTCCCTTCAGGGCTTATCACTTGCTCTTTTTCTGTCCCTAAATACCTCTCCCTCATGACACCTCTTCCTTCTAACAACCATTTGGGACTCTGCTGTAACATGGCCTCATCCTAGAAGTGTACCTGAATCCCTGACCTACCCCCTGGGAGACACAGACCGTTGGCAGGATATAATGCAATGGCCTGCTAGTTCACAGCCCCAAAACAGTCTACATCCCTTTAACAGGGATGATGCTTTTTGCTTCAACTACCTCAATATTATTTAGCACAGACCCTGTATGTAATAGGTTCCTATTAACTGTCCATTGACTATTCACTCAAAATGTAAAAATGTAAGTGAAATATATACTAAGATACCATTTATGAACTATGAGTTTGGTCCAGACCCCAAAGCCTGAAGGCCCACTCTTCAGGGAAAGAGATACTCACACCCAGCATAAGAGGATACAAAATGATGTAACCTTCTTGACAGGGAATTGGACATCATTTCTCACAAAACCACATATGCATTTTCACCTTGGCCCAGAAATCCCAGTTCTAGGTATCTCCTCCAAGGATTCTCTTGCAAAAATTTATTATTATTATTATTTATTGTTGGGGATTCATTGAGGGTATGAGAAACTAGGTTACACTGATTGCATTTGTTAGGTAAAGTCCCTTTTATACTTGTATCTTGTTTCCAAAAGGTGCGTCACACACCAAGACTCCAAGCCCCCTCCCTCTTTCCCACTCTTTGCTCTTCCTTTCCCCAACCAATCTCCCTCCTTCTCTCTCTCTCTCTACTCTCACATTCTCCCATCCCCTACCATGTGCTAGATTATTAATTGTCCTCATATCAAAATTGAGTACATAGGATTCATGCTTCTCCATTCTTGTGATGCTTTACTAAGGATAATGTGTTCCACTTCCATCCAGGTTAATACAAAGGATGTAAAGTCTCCATCTTTTTTAATGGCTGAATAGTATTCCATGGTATACATATACCACAGCTTGTTAATCCACTCCTGAGTTGGTGGGCATTTAGGCTGCTTCCACATTTTGGCAATTGTAAATTGATAAACAGTCTCGTGGAAGTGACCTTGTGATAAAAGGATTTTTTTCCTTCTGGGTAGATACCCAGTAATGGGATTGCAGGATCTAATGAGAGGTCTGTCTTGAGTTCTTTGAGGGTTCTTCATAATTCCTTCCAAAAAAGTTGTACTAGTTTGTAGTCCCACCAGCAGTGTAAAAGTGTTCCCTTCTCTCCACATCCACGCCAGCATCTGCAGTTTTGAGATTTTGTGATGTGGGCCATTCTTGCTGGAGTTAGATGGTATCTCAGGGTGGTTTTGACTTGCATTTCTCTAATAATTAGGGATAACGAGCATTTTTTTCATATGTTTGTTAGCCATTCTTCTGTCTTCTTTAAAGAAGGTTCTATTCATCTCTCTTGCCCATTGATATATGGAATTGTTGGCTTTTTACATGTGGATTAACTTGAGTTCCCTATAGATCCTAGTTATCAAGCTTTTGTCTGATCCAAAATATGCAAATATCCTTTCCCATTGTGTAGGTTGTTGATTTGTTTTTGTTGGTATCTCCTTATCTGTACAGAAGCTTTCCAGTTTAATTAAGTCCCACTTGTTTATGTTTGCTGTTGTTGCAATTGCCACAGAAGTCTTGACAAAGTCCTTTACCAGGTGGATATCTTCCAGTGTTTTTCCTATGCTTTCTTTCATGCTTGAACTTTAGGTCTTTTATCCATCTTGAATCAATTTTTATGAGTGGAGAACCATGCAGGTCCAGTTTCAGTCTTCTACATGTTGATATCCAGTTCTCCCAGCACCATTTATTGAATAGGGATTCTTTCCCCTACTGTCTGTTCTTGTTTGGTTTATTGAAGATTAGGTGAAAGTAAGGTGTTAGTTTCATTTCCTTGTTTTCTATTCAATTCCAAATGTCTATGTCTCTATTTTTGTGCCATTACCATGCTGTCTTGACTACTATGGCCTATAGTACAGCCTAAAGTTTGGTATGCTGATGCCCCTGGCTTTGTTCTTATTACTAAGAACTATCTTAGCTATATGGGTTTTTTCTGGGTCCATACAAAACAAAGAATTTTTTTTTCCAAGTCTTGAAAATACGATGTTGGTATTTTAATAGGATGGCATTGAATCAGTAGATTGCTTTGGGAAGGATAGACATTTTAACAATGTTTATTATTTCCAGCCATGAGCATGGTATCTTCTTCCATTTGTTAATATCCTATGCTATTTCTTTTCTTAGGGTTTCATAATTTTCTTTATAGAGGTCCTTCACCTCTTATGTTAGGTATACTCCTAGGTAGTTCCTTAATTAGCCTCTTATCTTGACTGTTATTGGCATATACAAAGTTTACTGACTTGTGGATATTGATTTTATATCCTGAAACATTACTGTATTTTTTGATGACTTCTAAGAGTCTTGTGGTTGAGCCTTTGAGTTTCTCTAAGTATAAGATCATACCATCAGCAAAGACGGACAGTTTGACCTCCTCTGCTCCCATTTAGATGTCCTTCATTTCCTTCTCTTGTCTGATTGTATTGGCTAGAACTTCTAGCACTATGATGAATCATAGTGGTAATAGAGGACAACCTTGTCTTGTTACAGTTCTAAGTGGAAAAGCTTTCAGTTTTACTCCATTCAGTAAAATATTAGCTGTGGGTTTGTCATAGATAGCTTCAATCAGCTTAAGAAATGTGCCACCTATGCCTATAATCTTCAGTGTTCTAATTAGAAAAGGATGCTGGATTTTATCAAATGCTTTTTCTGCATCTATTGAGAGGATCATATGGTCTTTGTTTTTGCTTCTCTTGACATGGTGAATAACGTTTATAGACTTGCGTATGTTAAACCAGCCTTGCATCCCTGGGATGAAAGAGAGTGCATCAACAAACTCACCATCTTATGGAATTGGAAAAAGAAGAACAATCTAAGCCTAAATCCAGCAGAAGAAAAGAAATATCCAAAATTAAATCAGGGACTAATGAAAGTGAAAACAAAAGAATCATTCAGAAAATTAAGGAAACAAGGAGATGGTTTTATGAAAAAAAAAAAAATAATAATAATAATATATATGACCAGACTAACTAGAAAGAGAAAAGTAAAATCTCTAGTAATCTCAATCAGAAATGATAAAAGGGAAATAACAACTGATGCCACAGAGATACAAGAGATCATCTCTGAATGCTATATGAAACTCTATGCCCAGAAATTTGACAATGTGAAGGAAATGGATCAATATTTGGAATCACACCCTCTGCCTAGACTTAGTCAGGAAGAAATAGAGCTCCTGAACAGACCAATTTCAAGCACTGAGGTTAAAGAAACAACAAAAAAGCTTCCAACCAAAAAATGCCATGGCCCAGATGGCTTCACACCAGAATTCTATCAAACCTTCAAGGAAGAGCTTATTTCTGTACTGCAGAAATTATTCCAAAAAATTGAGGAAGAAGAAATCTTCCCCAACACATTCTATGAAGCAAACATCACCCTGATACCAAAACCAGGAAAAGACCCAACCAAAAAGGAAAATTTCAGACCAATCTCACTCATGAATATAGATGCAAAAATTCTCAACAGAATCCTAGCCAATAGACTACAGCTTATCATCAAAAAAATCATACATCATGATCAAGTCGGTTTCATCCCAGGGATGCAAGGCTGGTTTAACATACACAAGTCCATAAACATTATCCATCATATTAACAGAGGCAAAAGTAAAGATCATATGATCTTCTCAATAGATGCAGAAAAAGCATTTGATAAAATCCAACATCCTTTTCTAATTAGAACACTGAAGAGTATAGGCATAGGTGGCACATTTCTAAAACTGATTGAAGCTATCGATGACAAACCCACAGCTAATATTTTACTGAATGGAGTAAAACTGAAAGCATTTCCTCTTAAAACTGGAACCAGACAAGGTTGTCATCTGTCACCTTTACTATTCAAAATAGTGTTGGAAGTTCTAGCCAATACAATTAGGCAAGACAAGGAAATAAAGGAAATCCAAACGGGAGCAGAGGAGGTCAAACTCTCCCTCTTTGCTGATGACATGATCTTGTACTTAGAGAATCACAAAGACTCAACCACAAGACTCCTAGAAGTCATCAAAAAATACAGTAATGTTTCA
>CAUYPK010068862.1:0-28865 GCA_963574355.1 Loris lydekkerianus
TGGTTCCTTTTTGTTTGTTTTTTTCAGTTTTTTACTTATCATAGGATACGTTCTTACTTTATGCAGTTGCCACCTTATTTTTTTTTTTAATTAAATCATAGGTGCGTACATTGATATGATCATGGGGCATCATACACTAGCTTCACAGACCATTTGACACATTTTCATCACAATAGTTAATATAGCCTTCCTGGCATTTTCCCAGTTACTGTGCCAAGACGTTTACATTTCACATTTACTAAGTTTTACATATACCCTTGTAAGATGCCCCGCAGGTGTAATTCCACCAGTACCCCTCCCTCCACCCACCTCCCCCCTCCTGCCACCTTCGTCTCATTTTCACAAAGTAAAAATTGTTCTCTCAGCTCTTGATTACACACAGGAGCGAGTGCCAGTCCTGGAAACTCACTGGAAATCTTATGAGCACTTTACTCTGGTTTCAATTCTCAGACTGCCCAGATGCGCCCGGGAAGGACTCAGCTGGCCCACTTGTGGGCCTTGCTGCACGTGTGCCCAAGTGACTTCTCACCTGTCACCACCAAGTCCCTGCCTGGAAGCTGCTGGAGCTGACCAGATAGACCAGCTATGAGTAAGGAATGAGGGCAAAGAATCACCTTTATCAGCTCTCCTATCGGATTCCCAAAAGGGTGCACAGAGGATTCTGATCTCAGCTGGTTTCCCACACTTCAGGAGACCTGTCCACACAGCCGTGAAGGCTACAGACCCGACAGATTTAAGAACACTCAGGGCCAGGGGCAGGGTGCATTTACATTTTGTGTTCATTTAATCACGCCTGCTTGTTTTTTTGTTTGTTTTGTTTTGCTTTTATTTTGAGACAGGATCTTGCTCTGTCAGCCCGGCTAGAGTGCAGTGGCCTCATTGTGGCTCAGTGTAACTTCAAACTCCTGGGCTCCAGCCATCCTCCTGCCTCAGCCTCCCAAGTAGCTGGGACTGCAGGCACCGGCGTCAATGCCCGGACATTTCTTTCTGTTTTTTGTACAGACAGGTTCTCCCTCTTGCTCAGGCTGCTCTTAAACTCCTGAGCACAGGCGATCCACCCACCTTGACCTCCCAGAGGGCTGGGATTACAGCCGTGAGCCACGGAGCCCAGCCTTGCTTGTTGTTGCCTTTTAATTCAGAAAAGCTTCTCAGTGAGAACCTTTGTGAAAAGGTTGTGAAAAAGAAACTCTTTCCTTAAAAAAATATGAATAAATAAGTGAAGGCCCCGATCTCCCATTCAAGCTCTGTCCCCGTTACCCCAGCACCAGCTGGACAGCCCTTACCCGGGCTCTGGCCTCCCTTGTGGCCTCTGCCTCAGCCGCCATGGATCTCTGCAGCTGCTGGGGAATCCGGACATCTTTGATTTCCACTCGGGCCACCCGGATCCCCCACAGCTCAGTGGCATCATCCAGTAAAGTCTGTTTCCAAATCAGAGAAAAGACTGATCAGAAGATAGAGGATGTGGTGTAAGTTTTTGACACGTTTTATACTTGCATGATAAGGTAATGTTTTCTTTCTTTTTCCTTTTCTTTTTTGCATGTAATAGGATTTGAAGTGAGAGAATTTGGGAAGGGAATAGAAATTAACATTCTTGTGGCCCACCTCGTGGAACATAAAGAAGTGAATCTCACAAAGAATTCAGGAATAAAATCTGACAGATCTTTGACTGGGGAGTCTACCAGCTGGACCCGCCCCCCAAACCATCCCTCTGGACAGTGCTTTCAACCTCTTAATCTCATGGCACACTTGAATCTATGGTTAAACTTCTGCAGCACAGTTACATGATGTCGATCAAAAAAAAAAAAAGAATATACTGTACTTTGAACTTATTTCAAAAATAATTTAATTAATGATCTTTAAAAATCTTCGCGGCACACCTAAGATCCTCTCACTGCTCACCGCTGTGCTGCAGCACCCCAGTTATTGCTGTCTTAGGAGGAACTTGTTTCCTGCTAGATGTGACTGTATACCCTGCATTTGCTTGTCAATGATATTGAGCCCTCAGCAATGCGGGGGTTTCTCAGCTCGACTTGAATTTTACCCCAGGTTTGATATTTCCAGCTGGAAATCACTAGGCTCAGGGCTTTAACCTCTCTGGTTCTCAGTTTCCTTACCTATAAAAAGCTTCCCTTCAGTTTGTCATGAGATCTGTAGATAATACATGTCTCTCAGTGCCTAGCAATGAGTAATCAATGTTGTTATTGGGTTCTTTCTTTCTTTTTTTTTTTTTTTGGAGACAGAGTCTCACTCTGTTGCCCTGGGTAGAGTGCTGTGGCATCATGGCTCATAGCAACTTCAAACATTTGAGCTCAAGCTATCCCCTTGCCCCAGCTTTCCAAGTAGCTGGGACTACAGTTGTCCACCACAATACCCAGCCATTTTAAAGAGGATCTTGCTCTTGCTCAGGCTGATCTTGAACTCCTGAGCTCAAGCAATCCACCTGCCTCGGCCTCCCAGAGTGCTAACATTACAGGCATGAGCCATCGCACTCGGCCTTATTGGGTTCTTTTTGAAATATTATTTATCTTGCTCTGTTTAATTTCTGTCCTATAGCCACTTTTAACCAAATAGCAAGGCATGTTTTTCAGAACAGAAACAGCCTAAAGCCAAAGATACGCTTGTCCTTTGTAAAAATTTAAAACCATTTGACGATGCCTGGCTGCTAACCTGGCAAGGAAGGATACATCTAGAAACAGCGAGAGCAGGACTGTCCCCCAGAGGGTTGGAGCACAGAGATTGCTCCTCCCACATGGCAAGTGATCCCCTGCCTCTCTGTGGCCCCTGCAGGACCTCAGGGGAAGGCAAGAGCTCACAAGAAGGCAGCTATCTGGGTTGTCAAACTCAATACAGGGAGTTGCCATGCAGACCCAATACTGTTTCGTAAAAGCTTGAGCCCTTTACTCTACCTCGGGGATGAAAGCAGAGAACAGGAGGGACGGAAGTTGAATTTCCTCCCAACTTCCAGTAAGGAGGCCAGAATCAAAATGCAGTGGATTCAAGAAAATACAAAGTGTGTATTGTCCATAAACTAATGTTCAGGAGATGAGACCGATACCTGCTACATCCTCATCAATGCAATTATTATTATAGTCCCCGAGTTACAAACATCCAGGTGACATACAACTTGCACTTACAAATGGGGGCTATTACAATAAATCCCTGGGTTACAAACATCTGATTGAAGTAGGACTCACACCTTCAAACAGGTAATAGATAAATGTACCTGTTCCAACTTGCATACAAATTCCACTTAAGAACAAACCTACTGAGCCTATCTCATTGGTAACCCAGAGACCACCTGTACTCTTAATATCATGAGTGATATTGGTGACATGATGTAAGAATTTCCAAAGATGGCAGGTCCATCACATCTCAAGTGAATTCTCTTCTAACTTTTATACTCCACTTAAATGTAGAAATATAGGGGTTGCTAGAGAAATGACTGCACTTCAGAAGTCATGTAAACTAAAAATAAATATGATCTCTAATCTCTTCAGAAAAGGCTAAAATGTAAGATGTTGATTCCCCAGTTTGAATTCCAAAGAAAATGGATAAGAGGCACAATGTCAGTAACTCCCTTTTTCCACCCAGATAATTAAATCTATTCCTATTTCAGTCTATTCTAGATAAGTGATATCCCAGATGGAAGCACCCCTCTCTAGAGCAGTTGTCAGTGTGTTCGAGTGTGTGCACACGGATGGTGCTTTGAGTTGCTGATTTTTGGTAAGCGATTATTACCACTGATAACAAAATGAATGAGTTAGAGTTTCAGGCCATTAATTCTTGGTGTCGTTACCTGGATGCTATGGGCGATCTCTTCTCGTCCAGCTAAGATCTGGGACAAAGTCTGTGTCCCTAAGACGTTTCTCAGAGTGGTCTGAGCCAGCAGAAATGTGGCCTGGTGGACTTCGCTGACGTTAGCCACCGCACAGACAGCGCTGTAGATTCTGTAATAGACGACTCCATCTACCTGAGTGGTCACAGAGTCTCTGGTGAGGATCTGTGGGGCATGAACAGGGCAGAGTCACAGGGTGATGACTTTCACAGCTATCGACAAAGTGACACCAGCCCAAGCACCTTCCCCCACAGAAGGACAGTGTCAGTTACTGTTGTGCACTGCAGTCACCTGAAACCTGCCCTGGCCTGAATAGATCATCTGCCTCCATGGGGTGTAGTCCCACCTCTCCCTGAACTTTATCTTAGAGAAATCTCACATCCCATAGGCAAAAGCTGTGGATTTTCCACGGTGAGCACAGACACTTCTATTTTAAAATGTAATAGCAGAACCTTTCCAGCATTCGACCACCTCGTGTCTTCTAAACAGAGGTAGAACACTTGTTTCCCTGATGCCTGTCATCTTTCTGATTTGCAGTTTTTAACAGAGTGGTCTGAGCCAGCAGAAACCAGCTTGGTAGAGCAGTACCGCTTTGGAAACATAGGTGGCACCAGAGACAGTGTTCTGTCTTCCAGTTGGGCAAGGACGACGTACCTTTCTAGAGAGGCTCATACCAGCATTTCAGCCTCTGCCCACAGTTTTAGTCTCATTTGGCAAGACCAGGGCCAGGAGTTTCAGGGGCCACCTGGGGCAACTTAAGCAGGTCCCTGGAGTGTTCAGTTCAGGCTCCCTTTTAGAGTTTAAAAACACTCCATAATAGTGTGATCCCCCCATATACTGGGAGGATGCAGGTTTTATTTTTAGTAATACATCTTTATTGTATTTTTGGTAACACATCTTTTGGTAATATACCAGTACCTCCTGTAGAGGAATGTTGCAAGTAACTGTTCGGAGGTCAACTTTGACAAACACATCTATGCAGGGCAGGACCAGGATCAAACCTACAAGAAAAAAAATTGGTTTTTAAAATTTTGCCCTACTGAAAACAACAACAAGAAGCAACTCCTAGCCATGTGGTACATCCCAGTCATTGGGCTCTATATGTGTCTCAGATGATCTTCACTATGAACACATACAGCTTTGGGGAAAATGGTTCCTTCCTATCTGTCAGTGACTAAAGAAAAGTGGTTGCCTAGGAATCAAAGTCTTCTGGTAGGAAACTAAAGATTCTTGATATTTAATTTTTAAATGTTATTTTTAAAACAAGCTAGTCTTATCCAAGTGTCTAATTTGATATTAATTATGGAGGATATTTTGGAAATGAGTATTATTATCCTAAAGGTACCTAAATACAATATTCACGTAATAGACTTTTGGTCTTGCTTATCAGTTGATTGCCAGCATTCTCTGTCATTTTGATATTACTGAAGGACTATTGAATTAAAATCTTCCCAAGGTCTCAGATTCCCCAAAACCAGCATATTGCAGGATTCACCACTTCTTCATAGCCATGTTCTAGTTCAAATACAATGACTTTCCCAATTGCAAAGATGTTTACTTCTCTCTGAATTGAGAAGTACGGGGTTCAGGCTGGGCAGCAGAAGGATGGGTGTAAGACCACTTTCTTGAGGACCCTGAGAATCCTTAACATTCCTCTGGTGAATGTTCTTTCTTGATTTCAAGAATTTCAAAGATCAGAGTCACAAGGCAGGTCAACAATGTGGGTCACTAATCCCTTTCTGTTTATTAGGAAGGTGTTGTAAGGCCTTGCATTCCCATTCTTGATTTTGTGGGTGGTGAGGATGCTAATCCTATCTGTGCAGGTTTATTTTTAAAGAACTGCCAGCAAAACCTTTCTGCTCATCCAAAACCATCATCTGTCTTGAATTACTGTTCTATTTATTTTCTTTAAAAATAAGAAATGATTGTCTACCTAACACCCCAAAATTTTACCCAGCAATGAATTCTCAAGCATAATTATGCTCAGGCCCATCTGAGGCCACTTTATTATGTCTGCAATGCTGGTGGTTTATTTGCTGGTCATCAGTATTGTTCATTTGTTGAACCTTCTGTTTTCCTTCTCTTGATCCTCTCTTTATTATGTTGGCCAATTGGTTAAAGGTTTACATTAACATCTTGTAAACCCTATGAAGTTTTATTTTGGCTTCTGTTCTTTTTTTGGCAGTTTTTGGCCGGGGCCAGAGTTGAACCCGCCACCTCCGGTATATGGGGCCGGCACCCTACTCCTTTGAGCCACAGGCACTGCCCTTGTTTTTGTTTTGAGACAGTGTTACTTCATTGCCTTGGGTAGAGTGTTGTGGCTTCATAGCTCCCAGCAACCTCAATCCTCTTGCTTCAGCCTCCAGAGTAGCTGGACCTACAGGCACCTGCCATACGCTCAGTTATATTTTTAGAAACGGGGTCTCACTCTTGTTCAGGCTGGTCTCGAACTCCTGAGCTCAGATTATCCACCTGCCCTGGCCTCCCAGAGTGCTGGGATTACAGACGTGAGCCACTGCGCTCAGCCTACCCTATGAGTTTTAAACTTGTCTTTTATTCTTTCCAAATGATCATATATATTAAAAATTCATAAAATAAACCTTCTTTTACATCAAAACAAAACAAAACAACTAAAGGTGTTGTGAGGCCGAGACAGGTGGATTGCTTGAGCTCAGGAGTTTGAGACCGGCCTGAGCAAGAGAGATCCCATCTCTACTAAAAACAAAAAAACAAGCTGGGCTTTTTGGTGGGTGCCTGTAGTCCTAGCTGCTCAGGAGGCTGAGGCAAGAAGATTCCTTGAGCCCAAGAGTTTGAGGTTGCTTTGAGCAATGATGCCGTGATGACCCTCTACCCAGGGTGACAGAGTGAGACTTTGTCCCCAAAAAAAGGTATTGTGTTATTGCTTTTGTTTTCAAAACAGAAACAAATCTGGGGGTGGACACCAGGTAAAGGCTGGGAATATCAGTAGAAAATGCTTTTAAGGTGCTTTTTCTTTGGGTCTCTAAACCTTCCTCTCATGCGTGGTAAGAATTACTGCTCAGTTCACTTTCCTTTTTGGTACCAGGTTAAGTTCATGGTCTGTAGAACTTGAGGGGGCTACATCCCTGCCTACTACTTAGTAGCCTTAGGACCAGGGAACTCTTCCAAGCTTCAGTTACCTAACACATATAAGATATTCTGAGCTTCAGTTACACATATAAGATAGTAGTGAATATCAAGCATGATTTAACATGATGTTGAAATAAAGTACTAACCACAGAGCCAGGTGTGTATTTAGTGCTTACAAAGTGCCTGCTCTTGAAGTATTAAAACTTTTATTATTAAAAAAAACTTTTATTAGTAAAGATAATCGGCCACTTGCAAAAGTGGAGAGGTTTTCCCTTAGCAACTTGGCTTGCTTCCCACTGCTCCGTATGACGCTGTGAGGTAACTTGTGCACCCCAGAGACCCGTATGACAAGAGTTGTTATCCTGGGACACTTGATAGTTAAATCTTCTGGGAACAAATCATTTAAAAGAGATATGCTTTCCTCTAGAGTCCTCTAAGGCTATTCTGCTTCTCCTGGATCCAACTTAATTTTAACTTATAATCTTTGACCCAACAGATGGAACATAACTGGGAAAGGGTTAACTTTGTTCTGTTTTACCTCAGTTGGACAATGCTAACACTTTTGTTTTGCTGGACTTTTAAGAACATCCGTAATAAGTAAATTCTTGCCCTCTTTTTCTTAAGTCTTTCATGAAATTACACAAGTAAGATTATACTCAAAATGGTCAAAGCTTGAAAAGCTTTTCCTTTTGAAGTTTTCCACATTCTTTTCATGGAACAGACACCTGGGAGCTTCCCATCATGGTCAAGAGCAGGACACACAGAGACAGCACCGTGGCGCATAAGAAAGTTCCTGCCCCCACAGTTCGTACACTCGCAAAGAGAATAGTTTATTCAAATAAACCATAATGGGAGGAAGAAAGCAAGTGTTATATTGTTTTTCAGGAGCCTTCTAAGGCACTGTTTTCGATAGCCCCTCCCTTCAAGAATATTAGAATTAACCACCAAAAAAATTTTTGAACCAAAACAAATATTAGCAATTTTATGTGGTTCAACAAAATATACACTAAAAACAGTCATGAATATCAAATCAATATCTTACTTCCAGGGCACTACATCCCCACTCCCACCCCTTGCCAAAAATAACAAAACAAAATCCTTTTATAGAATGATTAACTTGGAATATTGTTCTTTCCAAGGTGGTAGATACTGGATGGAAATTGATACTATGCTAGGTGTTAGAAAGCCTGAAAACTTACCTTTACCTCCAAGCGCAAAGATAATCCTAGGTAACTCATTAAACCTACGCTGGCCCCATATTCTTTGTTCTCAAAACCAGGAGATTTAACAGAAGGAGTTGCACAATGGCTCCCAGTTCTGTCTTTATACTAATCTACTTGCCAGGAGAGGCAATTACCCTCTGTTTTTCTATTATCCTTTCCAAAGAGAATCAAAAACCAGCTCCTGGAATACCTCCCTGATAATCACCATTTACTCTCTCCCCTGACTCCTCTCTGTTCTCCTAGTGGTCCTGGTAAGACCCAGTGTTCCTTAGCTTATTCCCTGAACCTCTCAGAGGAAGGGTTAGGAAACGGGGTTCGCATCTCCAAACTGTCAAACTGGTGGTTCCTGCCACCAGCTTTCCCAATAGGGCGACTTCCTTCTATTGCACAGAAAGGCCAGAGCGCTAGCTTCCAGTTGTTTTTCTTTGATCTCAATCAAAGGGACCTCAATTCATTTGTCCCTTCAGCCCCAGGGACAACATCAGAGGTAGCAGCAGTAGGAACCTGGTCATTGGCAGGGCCAGCCAGTGTCATACCTGGGCCTTTGGCCTTGTTAGCTTGGATGCGTCCCAGTCGGAATACAACAGCGCGTTCGTACTCCTTAATGATCTAAGAGAACAAGGGAGAGCTTTTATTCTTAATGGTTCATCAGTTCACGGGAAGAGCCCAGTTTATTTCCCAGGATACTACCTTTAAGCACATCCATATGGAGACGGGAAAGGTAATGATCATCAACAGGAAAGACAGGAAAAACAGAATCCAGCCGCACACGCCAAGCCCCTTGTTGTTAATGGCTGGGGAATAAGAAGGAAGCAGATCTGTGAGCAATGCGCTTCTCAGAGAAGCCTGCCGGCTGCCTGCGTGGAAAGAAGACTTCAGACCGCGGGGCAGATCTGACCCGCCGGAGGAGGCACCCAAATCAGCCCCCAAATGCAAAGGCAGTTACACACACACACCCCAATGTTTACTCAGGCATTCCGGATTTTAGACATTAAAGGTGACCAGTCCTGTCCAAGAAGAGTCCCATAGCAATTAACAGCAGTAGTTACTACTACATTTATACAGGCCTGTCACAGTTTGTTATTCTCAAACTACAGGAAACAATATTTCTCAAAATGTAAAGTCCCAAAGCTACAGACGTTGGTGAGAGTGTGGGACTTCAAATTAATACAGCCTTTTGGAAAGAAGTATGGAGACTCCTCAAAGAAATAAAAGTAGATCTTCTATTTGAACCCACAATTTAATTACTGGGTAGCTACACAGTTTAAATAAACATTTTACCTTAAGTATATCTGTTATATAGCAGCTCAAATCACAATTGCCAAAACATGGAATCAACCCAAGTGTCCATCAACTCATGAATGGATTGATCGTATTCCATGGTATACCAGGTAATACTATGCAGCCATTAAAGGTGGAAATTTTACACTATTTGTATTTACCCAGATGGAGCTGAAGAACATTTTTAATAAAGTATTTCAAAAATGGAAAAACAAGCACGTATAACAATGTGCTCAATACTAATTGGAAACTAGCAGATAAACAACTACAGGCCCACACCAGAGGAAAAACACAATTAAATTCAACAAGGGGAGAGGAAGGAAGGGAGGAGGGGGTCAATAAATCCCCACCTAACAGATACAGGGTAGGGGTATAGGGCACACCTCCTGGATGAAGGACTCAAATATAACTGGGACTTCCCTAATAAATGCAAACAATGTACCCTAATCATATGTACCCTTATATTAATCCAAAATTTAAAAAAAATAAGTAAATAAATAAAGCTTTAAAAAAGGTGATCTGCATCAGAATAATCAGATTATCAGATTTCTATTCTTACATGGGTCATTACAAAAGTTTTGAGATATACAAAAATTAAGAAACATAATATCCACAGGGACAGAAACAAGGGAAGCCCTCCCAGCAATGCAAGAGCCAGGCAGGGTGAAACTTGCACAATTGAGTCAGAAAGGACGCTGCCCACTGTTTCTTGGAAGTGAAATAATAGACCATAACACTGTCTGTCTCAAAACTTTTGTAGTGACCCATGTATTTTGCAGGCAGATAAGTATGCCAGGGACTCGTCAAACCTTGATATTTGACATTTCTGACTTTTCATCGGATTTTCTATGACATGTTATTAGCAAGAAGCATTTTAGCAGAGGCATTTTGGCTTAATGAATATTGCCTCCTCATAATAATATGCGACTGAGTTCAAATCCTACCTAAAATTGTGCAGCTTTAATCTCATCAGTTACATAATTTCTCAGGTCCCACAATTCCTGTTTGTAAAACACGCGTGTCTGGCCAACCCTTTTATTTTAGAATTCTTAATATGCACCGTTTTACCTCCTTTTCCATTTTTGTTGCTTCTTGTTCTCTGGATCTTCACAACCACCCTATTTTCATGCCAGGGGCCCCCCCGTTGATTCACACTCTTTGTACACAAGCATGAGAACTAATTCTATTTCCTGGGTCTCCCCAGGTCTCCCCATGAACACCACGTGCTGCCTCCGTCTCATTAATGTCTTCAGCGTCCACTCTGCCACCCAAGGGGGAGACTGGCGTCTCACCACCTGTCCTGCCACAGAAGTCACTAAGCCAAAATGATCCCACCTCAAATCCAGCCCCAGGTATCCACCTCACCGTTGCTCATTCTTTAAGGACTGAGTCAAATGCAGGAATATTTAGGAGAGTTCTAAGTTTTTGCTCTTGCAAACGGTGTTATGATGAATGTCTTTACATGTATGTTTTTGTGCCCTTATGTCAGATAAATTCCTGGCAGTGGACATGGTAGGTCAAAGGGCTTAGTGTTTATAATTTTGATAAATGGTAAATACCTGTCCTAGTTGGGACCAACCTCTGCTGTTACAAATAGCATATGTGTGCCTGTTTCCACATGTCTCTCCCTTTGTTAGATAATTCCAGTCTCTTCAATTATTACATTCTGATAGGTGAAAAGTGTCTACGTTTTAGATATGTATTTAATGTTAAAAACTTTTGAGTGCAGGTGTTCTTTCATAGGCTCTAAACAAATACAAAAATATATTCTGGACAATAAAAGCTTACCTGAATACTCTGTAGTTTAAATTCCTAAAATATGGCCTTGCAAAGCCTCAGTCCACACTGACAGGGGTCAGACCATCATCCTTCAGGACAGACAGCTGGCTCAGTCTCACAGCATCTGTGCTGTGTTCTCTATAGTAGTGATTTTAATATTAATAACACAGCCCAATAACAGCAGTCCCCCAGTTACAAACATCTGATTTACATGCAACTTGCACTTATAAATGGAGGCTGTTATAGGTTATAGGTAAATGTACCTGCTCCAACTTACACAGATATTCAGCCTAAGAACATGCTTACAGAACCTATCCTGTTTGTAATCTGGACACTGCCTGTACATTCACTTCAGACCCATCTTTCTGTCATTATACGCCTGTATCTACATTCAGAAAATACTGAGTGTTGGTGTGTAGATTTTATTTGTGATTAGTGGCATCCACTGCATCTAAGTTTCTGCTTTTAACTTAATAGATTTGGGGTGCATTTGCACGTCACGACCTGCTCACCCGCCTCCTTCTTCTCAGTTGCTGCACACTCTTCCACCCTACACCCGAGTCTCTGTTCACTTACTGTTCTCCTGGTGGTCACCATTACCGACATTCTCCTTTCACAAACAAGACTGTGATAACTTCATACAAGTTTCTCCTTGAGCCAAACACACTTTCTTGATAGAAGTGTGGAGAAGGCAGCCAGTCCCTGCCACCTTCAGGGTGCTTCCTCCAGCTGACACTGTGCTATTTGGTATTCAGAAACCTTGGGGTGTTCTGTGCCCCATGTAAATAGAAGCTCAATTCACAATTCCTCAGTAGCCACAGCTTTAACAACAGTTTTATACGCAAGCGTCTATCATAGAGAAAATTGCCCTGACTTGACTGTACTCCTCCAGAGTTCCAGCAAGCCCTTTCTTCGTTACCACATGTGTGAAGCTGTCCTCTGTTGGGGGCTAAACACACTGACAGAGGCCAGAGATGAGGGTGTGATTAGTTTTCCAAGATGTGCGATCAGGAATCGCGCAGGGGCTGCTGCTGAGAGAATTGATGGAGCCCGGGGGTTCTCCTTAGCTGCCAGTTGAAGAGGGGCTATGAGTACAGTTGTCACCTTCCCTGCAGCCTCCCCAGCTCAGCTTCGTGAGCACTGCACAACTGGGGTTGGGGGAGCAACGGGAGACCCACAAAGTGCTTCCTTTTGCAGCTTCCAAAGAAGCAAACCTTTCAGACAGCTTTCCCCTCTATCCACCCCTCCTGTAGTTAGAACCGGATGCTGTGCTGAGACTGCCTTTGAGGATTACAATTCGGACCAAAGGATACACTGGGTTAGTGTTAGAGGGTCTTTGGATGTCCCCCACTCCGCCTCGGTTTCAACCTACACAAGGTCAGAGGGGACGATAAAAGGAAAAAGGGGGCTACATAATTGCTTTGTTAGTCACTAAGTCCTGACCACATCTAATTACTTGTTTTCACAAAATCCAAAAATGTGTATTTTTTGTGGACAATTGTCACAGAATCCTAGACCATTATTCCATGATTCCATGCTCACTTCCTGGTAGAGAATTGGATTTTCCTGCCCCCAATAGAAGCCGCTGGTTTCTCATTCATTCATTTATTCATTCATTTATTCATTCATTTATTCATTTATTTAATAAATATTTCAGTAGTTATATGCCAAGCACTGTGACTGAACTGAGAATATGAAGGAGGTTGCCATCAAGGGTTCAAACCTAGGAAGGAGAGAGAGTGGATCGGCAAGATGTGGCAGCAGATTAAGTCCTAAGAAGCAGACAGGGACAACTCCCTGCTGCTGGGTGAGACAAAGAATGTGAGAATATCCAGGGGGCACTGTCCTTTTAATCTGCAAAGGGACAGCAGCCCGGGACCCCTGCGGGAGAGGTTCGGGATCTCCAGACCTCAGAGACAACCCAGGCCAGCCCTTCATTTTGCAGCCAGAAAATCCCCTGTTAGTGGTGTCACCATCATCTTCATCTCTTTAAGTAAGGCGGCTCCCACAAATTCCACAAACCAACACTAATTTCTGTCTACCTTTATTGATTTAGGCAGTGACACAAAACCAAGCTTCCCTGGTAAGGATCGTGCCCCTGGGCCTTGTTCCTGGTGCTTAGATACAGCTCTTTGCATCACAGGAGACGCACAGACCCCTTTAGGGCCTGGGGCAAACACGCAAAGCAACATTGCTTCTGTGCGTGAGGCCAAGAAGTAGGAGAGAATATTCCAAGTCGCCAGCCCCACTTGAATGACACAATTGGTAACGAATGCTAGGAATTAAGACAGCCTGGGTGACTTAGTTGCATTATGTCTCAACGTTAGCTTAGTCAATAGTATTTAAATATTAGATCAATACCACATAAAATATTTGACCGCAAAACTGTGTTACATTAATAGTCATTTCCAGTCTTAGCAGAAGTAACTGTTTTGGTTATTTAAAACTATCAAAATAGAATGATGTACATTATTCACCAGGGAAACGAAGGTCAAAACCACAATAAGATACTAAGACCTAGCTGCCAGAACAGCAAACATTAAAGACTGATAATACTTGGGTGGCGCCTGTGGCTCAAGGAGTAGGGCACCGGCCCCATATGCTGGAGGTGGCGGGTTCAAACCCAGCCTTGGCCAAAAACTGCAAAAAAAAAAAAGACTGATAATACCACATTTTAGTGAGGTTATGAAGCAACGGGAGCTCTCGGATGTGCTGCTGGAAGTGCAGATCAGGAAAATCACCTGAAAAACAATTTGGAAGTATCTACTAAAGCTAAACCTAGGCGACTTCCCACTTGGGCTCCCCCGCCGGCACCAGAGGCCTGTCCCTTCTCTTCTGTTAGCACTCTTTTGCTCATATCATGTTTATCAATCTTTCTCCCAATCAACAAACTCTATCAAGTCACTATGTAACTTAAAAAAAAAAAAAAAAAAAAAAAAAAACAGCTAAACATACAGATACTTAATGACTTAGTATTCAATTTCTAAGTAATGCCTAAGAAATGAGTGCCGAGGACAGCAAAAAGCAGATTCAAGAATCTTCAGTGCGATTTTTACTTATAAAAGTCAAGAGGCTCGGTGCCTGTAGCTCAGTGAGTAGGGCACCATCCACATACACCAGTGCTGGCAGATGTGAACCTGGCCCAGGCCTGCTAAACAACAATGACAACTGCAATAAAAAAATAGCTGGGTGTTGTGACAGGCTCCTGTAGTCCCAGCTACTTGGGAGGCTGAGCATTGTTAAATATGAGAATTGCTTAAGCCCAAGAGTGTGAGGTTGCTGTGAGCTGTGACGCCAGGGCGCTCTACCGAGGGTAACATAGTGAGACTCTGTCTCATAATAAAATAAAATTAAAAAGTCAAGGGATAAAGTGTGGCCCAAATCCATCAAGAGTATAACAGGTAAATAAAGCTCATGGATGTTCACACAAAGGGATTTTACTCGGCAAGAAAAAAAGACAAAACTGCCACTTGCAAACTACAGGTGAGTTTCATGAATATGACGCTGAGCAAAGCCTTACACAAGAGCACTCTGACCCCATGTCAAACAGTCTGTACTGTACCATCTGTCTTATAGCGTGTGATTCCATCCAGGAGCAGCATTATGATGTTTGAGGTGAGAGCAGCAGGCCTTGCCGGGTGCTGGGGCTGTTGGGGGTTGGGGTGTGAAGCGGGATAGGACAGCAGGGGGACTTTTGAGGTGCTGGTGTGTTCTCTAGGTTCATACAGGTGGTGACCACACTGGCTGACACATGAATAAAGACAAAGCAAGTCAGAAAAGCAAAAGCTATTTATTCTGAACCTGCGTTACAAAGGGAGTCAGCCACCATCACTTCCGTTTTGGCAGAGACTGGAGGGCAGGCAGAGGATGGGAAGGCCTTAGAGGGGACAAAAAGGGGAGGCTGAGGTCGGGGAAGGCGTGTTAGGCCACGGGGAGCTGCGCCTCCCTTGTGATTGGTTGGCGAGGGCACATCTGCCTTTCCCTGGTTGGTCCTAACTTGGAAATAGGGAGAAAATTAGGGAAGCTGCCAGTTATTAATCAGATCTTAGCCATTTCAGGCAGATCCTCCCAGCAGTTATTGTTTGGCTTCCAGGATTGTTGCTGGAGATAACAACCTGGCTTCCTCGGGCACTGGCGTCCTGGGGGTTCACTGCAGGTGAAAGAGCTGGTTTCCTGGGCAGGTTGCGACAAGAGGCCTGTGTAGTCTAGTCACTGTCTGTTCATATATTCAGTCTCACAAACCAAACACTTATGACTTGTGTGCTTGGCTGCCTATTCATTATACTAATGGACTGAGCATCCCTAACTGAAAATCCAAAATCTGAAATGCTGCAAAATTCAAAACTTTTTGAGCACCGACATGAGGTTCAAACGTCACGCCCAGAGGAATGCTCATTGGAACGTTTGAGATTTCGGATTTTCAGATTAGAGATGTTCAACTGGAAAGTATAATACAGATATTCCAAATTCTGAAAAAGTCCAAAATCCAAAACACCATTAGTCCCAAGCATTTCAGATAACGGGTACCCAGCCTGTACCTTAAACAATTGTTTAAATAAAGACCAGAATAGGTGAGATGAGGCTAGTGTGCAAATGGAAAACCCTCTGCTTGCTCGGCATTCTCAGGAAGAAGGTAGTGGAACACCCTCTGCAGAGCCAGCCTAGAACAGGGATGAGAGGACAGCCCTGACCTGTCAGCCACACGTTCTAACTCAGTCACCTCCACCTGAGAGTGAAGGGACAACTCACTAGTCACCAAACCTGGTGAAGCCATCCTTTCCTCCCCTGGAGTGTGAATAGAAATTTAGCAACTTCCTGGTTCTTTCTCTAGAGAATCAAGGACTTTGAGCATCAAACTGGAACCCTAGAGTGAAGCCCTAGAGGTGAACATTATCCTTTCATCCCCTGTAATTCATCTGCCCTCCTGCCTTTTTCTCTAATATCCTCACAGGTTGCATTAAGAAATATGTTTCAGCCTCAAAAAAAAAAGATGGAGACTTTATCTCTTTTATGTTTACATGGATGGAGCTGGAACATATTCTTAGTAAAGTATCTCAAGAATGGAAGAAAAAGTATCCACTGTACTCAGTACTATTATGAAACCAATATATAATCACCCACACTTCCTTATGAAAGATAAAACACAACTATAGCCCAGGAGGAAGGAGGGAAGAGGAGGGGGGAGGGGGTGTTTGGGGGAGGGGAGATGGAGGGAGAGTAACCTCACCTGTGATGCATTTTGCAGAGGTACATGTCAAATCTATTAAGTGTAGAGTATAAATGTCTTAACACAATAACTAAGTGAAGGCTATGTTAACCAGTTTGATGTAAGCATTCCAAATTGTATATAAAATCAGCACATTGTACCCCATAAATGCAGTAATATATACAGCAATGATTTAATTTAAAAAAAGAAAGAAACACTTTTCAGACAAGTGCAGAATTGCTGACAAGGAACATAGCGCCGCTCGACATGAGCCCTGACTCCGGCAGTCAGCACCAGCTCAGGGGAGGGAGCTTGTTTGGATGCAAAGGCTTGAGCCCCAAGCCGACCTAAAGCCTGAGACCTTCCAGGGACAGGGCCCAGGAATCGGTGCTTTAACAAGCTCTTCAGAAACATTCTTTCAAATATTAATTTTGAGAAGAGCATCTACGACGTAGGCCATCTAGAGCCCGATTGACTTTAACTCTTATGAAAGGGAAAAAAGAAAACAAGAGGGCAGCAAAGAATATGAAAAGCTAATAGGCAGCAGGGTGCTGGTAAATGTCTAACAACCGGGTCTCTGTGGAGGGAAGCCCTAACTTCCAGCATTTCCATGGTGTAAATCAGGGGTGTCCAACCGGCAGCCTCTGGGCTGCACGCTGATTTTGTGAGGACTGTTTTGGCTTATCTGTGGGATCACGTATCATGAAAAATACACACCGACCTTTTCTTTTTGCCGTTTGCCAGTCAGCTTTTGTTAGTGTTTGTGTACTTAATGTGTGTCCCAAGATAACTCTTACCTTCTTATATGCAGCAGAAAAGAAAAAAGACTGGACACTATTTCCCCCACAGGTGATTTGAATGTGCCTTTGTGATGTCATGAGCTTGGAGTTAGGAAGAGGCAGCACACAAGGCCAGTCGCCACACACAACGACCATGTAAGGCTCCCAGTGGAGGTGATAACAAGGACTGTCACTCATATAATCCCCTCGCCATTTGTAAATGAAATTGTCTTTACTGCTTAAGGTACTGAATAACACTGTCCAAGCTGAAGATGAGCAAGGGCAAACTTATCCCACAAATCTCAGAGAATGGTCCAAACTTCATTTCTCACAAATGCCAAACGCTTATGGAAATACTGCCCAAAGCACAGGAAATCAGTTATAAAATGTAACCCCCAGCTCTGTTCATTCTTCGCTAATGCAAGTTCTTCATTGTATTGAAAAAATCAAAACCAAGGTAACTCATGAGTGCTTTCAAACATTTCACTGATGACACAGCCTCAGTCACGCCATCCACCGAGCTGATGTCTTAACCTGTTAAACCAGAAATTAGCCTTTCTCATGAAACTTCTTGTCTAAAAAGATAAGGAAGGATACTCTTGAAGAGACCTCCCACTTGCATTACTAAATGATGTAATTACTGCCTCCAGCATGTCGGTGCTGCTCCGTCTACTTTGAGAAAAAAGTTTCTGGTCATGAGTGGCTTGTGTCTGTAATCCCAGCACTCTGGGAGGCTGAGGCAAGTGGATCACCTGTGCTCCAACCAGTCTGAGCAAGAGTGGTTGTGCTACCAGGCTTCCTTCTCTACTAAGAACAGAAAAACTAGCCAGGCGTTTTGGTGGGTGCCTGTAGTCCCAGCTACTTGGGAGGCTGACTGGGGCAGGAGGATCACTTGAGACCAAGAGTTTGAGGTTGCTGTGAGCTCTGATGCTACAGCACTCTACCAAGGGCAACAAAGTGAGACTCTGTCTCAAAAAAAAAAAGAGTTTTCTTTGCAATTCAGATAAAAGTCTGTAAATGTATTTTTTCTTTTGCAAATTAATAATGCCAAATGTGTTATTTCTTACTTGTACTACGGCTTCTTGGGCAACGTAAGGCACAGAGCACAGGTTAGGTCACATGGACACATACATGAACACACACGCACACCAGCATCATTGCGGTTCTCTGGACAAGTCTTTTTAACTCTCCAAGAGTCAGCTTTCTCATCTGCAAAACCAGATCGTAAGAGGACCTTCCTCAGAATTACTGTACGATTTTAAATGACAAATACAAGCAAAAATGCTTTGTGATACATCACAGTCGTTACTGTTAAGGATGGCAGGTGTACTTATGGGCTGTGTCTTGTCTTTCTCACCTTCTCTGTACCATCAAACATGATACAGCTCAAGCCAACTTTTCTTTTTAATCTTAGCATCATTGAATGGTATTTGCAGATGGAGAAAAGTCAGGCTCTTTACGGTATCTTTGCGGTTTAGTGCTAAACATAGGAATACAAAAATAAACACCAACGCTATCTAAAACTGAAGAAGAAAAATAAGCTATAGCCTAGTAAGAAGCAAACAAAACTAGCATAGTCAGTGAATCCAAAATCTTGGTCTGTAAATGAAATGAAAGCCAATTTCAGTAAGTACATCCCTCGCCTACTCTGTTACTCTTAATAATGCTCCAACTTCTTTTTTGCTCAATACAGTGTGTCCTGAAAGCCAGCCATAAAGTTGCCATACAAAGGGAAAATTGGAAATGGTAGCCAACTGCACCTTTATTTACAGAATATTTATCACAAAATTTTGCAAAGAAGTGGCAGTGTGAAGAATATTTTGTAAATATTCTGTAACGTTTTGTGATGAATATTCTGGAAATAAAGGTACATTTAGCTACCACTTCCCACTTTGGCTGTGTAGAGAGACTTCATGGGTGACTTTCGGGAAATGCTGCAGGTGTAAAGCAAGCTTCAGACAGGAAAAAGGAACTCACCCACTAAATTCTCTTTATCCTGCTTCTCAGGCGAAGACACCCCAGAATCCATCTCATTCTTGAGAAGTTTTTATACTTGGCAAATTTTCATGGGTTTGGAGCCAAGCCCAGACTCAAGGTAGCGACTCAGATGAGCTTAGGAGAAGGGAGTGCAGACAGTGTGAGAGGGTGAGAGCAGCTCCTTCTCTTTAGTGAAAACTCCAAGGAGTAGTTACCCTGGTGAAGGAAGCCTGGTAACACAAACAAAAAGCCTTCTTTCTTGCGTCCAGCCTGCCTTTGTCAGTTAGAGAAAAACTAAAAGAAAAATGTGATCTTCTGGTGGCGGTGCTTCCTGCAAAATACCATTATGCAACTTTCTGTGTCGTTTATACCTTATAAAGTACGTCTGTACTTGCTTTGTTCACCACAATGAGCTGTCCGTTACAGAGGGCAGGTCTATCCACCCTTAACTTCAGATGAGGAGATTGAATCCAGTTCATTCTACACACTGAAGTGAGTGATCATTTGAAATTCACATCTGATCATGTCACCATCCTGCTTGAAACAGCTCAATACTGCCAATGGATAGTATGGTAAAGATTAAAATCTGAAGTGTCCTACAAGCCTGCTGGTCTGCCTTCCCTGCTCACTCCTGAAGTGACCCTCACTTTCTCAAAGACGGCCCCATTGTCTTCTACCAGTCCCTCCAAAGCTTTAGGTGTCTTCTTGCCACGGGGCCTTTGCACTTGTTATCATATGCATAATTTTTTGGTTTCTATCTATTACTTCCCCTAGGCCAGGGCATAGCAAACTAAAGCCAGTCAACCAAATTTCAACTGCACTCTGGGAGGCTAAGGCAGGTGGATTGCCTGAGCTCAGGGGTTTGAGACCAGCCCGAGCATGAGTGAGACCCTTTCTCTACTAAAAATAGAAAAACTGGCCAGGCTGCATGGTGAGTGCCTGTAGTCCCAGCTACTTGGGGGGATGAGGCAAGAGGATCACTTAAGCCCAAGACTTCAAGGTTGCTGTGAGTTATGACACCACAGCTCTCTACCAAGGGTGACAGAGTGAGATTCTGTCTGAAAAACAAACAAAAATCCCCAAGGACCTGGATTTGAGAAAGGGCTTTGCGTGTGTGAACTGTTATCATTGGCAAATCACTCATGTATCAAATATCTATTGAACACCAAAACCAGGTGCCCACGTTGTTTTGAATGCTGCATGGAAATTCACAGTGTAAGCCAGGGGTTAGCAAACTTTTTTGTAAAGAGACAAAGTAAACGTTTTAGGCTTTGGATCCTATATGGGCTCTGTTGCAACTATTCAACTTTGCAGGAATAGTGCAAAAGTGGCTTCAGACAATGCAGAAACAAAGGGCATGGCTGTGTTCCAATAACACTTTATTTCCCCGAAACAAATGTTACAAGCGTGAGCCCTGTGCCTGACCCAGACCCTTAGGTTCTGGTCCTAGGCTTCCCTCTTTCATCACACCACTGAGAATGAAGAACAATCTCGAGCTTATCCCAATACTGAAAACACCACTCTTACAATTTTCTGATGTTCAGCTCTCTCATGTCATTACCTGGAGTGATGTTTTGTTTTCCTTTGCACATTACTGTACTTACTGTATTCTATTATTCTGCTAAAACAACACAAAACTCTCTGCTCTCTCCCTGGTCACCTTGTCTTTCCCAGGTTTTCTTCTCCCAACAACCTCGTTATTTATTTCTTAGAAACTTCATCTTTAAAAATTGCCCAGATTGTGGGCTACTTTTGCCAAATCCTTGATAATCTTAATCGCCTTCTCCACAAACTCACATTGCAGTTAATAACCGTGGCTGCCACCCACAGTACGTAATGATGAGAATTCATACAGAATATCAGAACTTCAGGGGAGGAGGCCGGAAACAGGGATGAAACCAGAGACACGTACACACTCGGAGTCAGTGTCTACCTGCTCCAGGGCACTTTCCTGTGCATTTTTCTTCAACATCCCGTGTTACAGCTTGATGTAGAAAGCACATTGAGTGAGAGAGCAGGCTCTGGGCTCACACTGCCTAGTTATAAAGAAATCCTTGCTCTGTCCTGAACCAGCGTGTGACACTGGGTAAGTTATTCAACCTCTCTGTTTTATTTTTCTCATCTGTAAAATGGGGACAGTAATAGGGAGCTGTCTGTGTGAAAACCTTATGAAATATCATACATAAAACACTCAGAGGAATGGTCGGCATTCACAAATGGCATGTCTTTCTCAGGACTCAATTAACCTTCCTCTAAATGGGGCACGTTAGGTTAATTTTCACAGTGCCTCCCTTTACCGATGGCTTCAAGGGAAAGAAAGCTGGATTCGAGGTGGATTTTCTGTGTCCATACAGGTGATCACCCTCTCCTCTCCCCGGTCTGGAGCTATTCCAGTTTGCTACAAATTTGAGAACTTGGTCTATATTGTCAGCACAAGTATTCTGTCCTGTTGCTTCCTGGACTCCACTTGATCTCTACATTATCCTCACTCACTATCTGACTAACCTCTCAGGGAAATTGCAGTGGAAAAACTTCCTGTTTTCCATCATTTCTCGTGACCAAGCCAAAGACAATCTTTGCCTAGGCCTGGAAGCCCCTTTCCGTTTGAATCACATGCCCTCCCCAATCACACAGCAGAGTGTTTTGAAGATGCTGGCTTATTTCTAAATCCATTTATCCTTATTATTAGCCAAATATCACTCACGTCAGCACTGCCAGCCACTGAGTGAGGTGCAAGATTTAAAACAACAAAAACATTAATTGTTCCCTGGGGCCTGCTTGAAAAGGGCCTCAAGGGTACTTGCTCCAGGTACCACGTCCCCTTGGAAGATGACTAAGCTACTGTTTTGCTTCTTCCTACAGAATATTCCAAATGTCTCAGCCTAGAAAGCAAGAATGGTTTCAACAAGCAGTGAGCCTCTAGGACTGGCCGAATCCCTGTAGTGGGGCCTTGGGAAATAAAATGTAAGCCTGTTTTCAAATTCTTTCCATCTTCATCTATAAAACACCAGCTGTTAGGTCCAGATACTTCACATCCATGGACTACATTAAAGGACTCTTCTGCCCTTGATGATGGGGAAGTGAGGGTGGGGCAGTGTTTATCAACCTTTCTTACCTCACAACACACGTGAGCCTATAAACTTCCATGGCACACTTGTGTTGATAAAAAGAGTTTTAAAAAAGAATACACTTACTGTTCTTTGAACTTCCTCCAAAATAATTTCATTAATGATCTTTAAAAATTTCCGCAGCACACCTGAGCTCTTCTGAGGACACACCATGTGCCACGGTACCCCAGTTGACAATCACTGGGGTGGGAACTTGCCAGACAGGGCTCCTCACTGCAGCTTTTTCTGTGTGTGTCTACATTGCAGTTGTACTAAGCCCAACACTACTGATGGTCCAGACACAAGGGCTATGGTTTTCAAAGGCCTAATTCTATTCCGACTCTTGACACCCAGGACATCTGTCCCTCTATCCATGTGTATTTGCTTTTCCCTGGAGCACAGAATCTCTCTTGAGGCAATAAAGCTAGTCCTGGACCTTTCTCCTTTCTTAAGTTTCTGGCTCCAGAACATTCTTCAACCAGATATCATCCACCATCATTTCCTGCTAATAGGTACCCTGTGTTCCAGGACATTTTGCTGCTTCCTTAGGAAAATATTCCCTTTTTTAATGAAGTTCTCTGATTTCATTGACCCTTCTTCTATTTTTATTTATTTTTTCAAATTAATACGAGGGTACAATTTTTAGATTCTCACCTCCTAAAAGTTCCATTTGTAGAGAGCGCCTCACCCTGGGGGTGTGTTATACACCCTCACAGTGTGTGCACATTAGGTGAGATTCAACCTCGTGCCCTCTCTCCTTCTACCAAATGTCCTCCCCAATTCCTTCTACCCCCGAACTGGACTATATTTGTTTTTATTGTTCTTATGAGTATGTAATGGTTTATATATTTATTTCATATTGGTATGGAGTACATTGGATATGTATTTTTCCATTCTTGCAATACTTTACTAAGAAGAATGTATGTCAACTCCATCCAAGTAAATGTAAAAGATGTAAAGTCTCCACCTTTTTAATGTCTGAATAATATTCCATGGTATACACATACTACAGTTTGTTGATCCATTCATGGGTTGATGGGCACTTAGATTGCTTCTCCAACTTGGCAATTATAAATTTAGCTGCAATAAACATTCTAGTGCAAATGTCTTTGTGGTAAAATGATTTTTGTCCTTCTGGGTAGATACCTAATAATGGGATTGCAGGGTCAAATGGAAAGTCTACTTTTAATTCTTTAAGGATTCTCCATACTTCTCTCCAAAAAGGCTGTATTAGTTTGCAATCCCACCAGAAGTGTAGAAGTCTTCCCTTCTCCCCACATCCATGCCAGCATCTGTTGTTTTGGGATTTTGTGATGTGGACAATCTTGCTGGGATTAGATGATAACTCAGAGTGGTTTTGATTTGTATTTTTCTGATGATTAAAGATGATGAGCATTTTTTCATGTGCTTGTTGGCCATTTGTCAGTCATCCTCAGAGAAAATTCTGTTCAGGTCTCTTGCCCACTTATAGAGAGGGTTGCTTGCACTTTTCTTATTGTTTAATTTGAGTTCTCTGTAGATTGTAGTTGTCAGGCCTTTGTCAGATTTATAACATGCAAAAATCTTCTTCCATTCTGAAAAGGCTGTCTGTTTGCTTTGTTTATTATACCCTTAACCGTGCAAAAGCTTTTTAGCTTGATTAAGTCCCAGCTATTTATTTTTGGTGTTGCTGCAATTGCTAGGAAGGTCTTCCTCATAAAGTTTTTCCACAGGCCAATATCTTCAAGTGTTTTTCCCCCAACTCTCCTCTAGAATTTTTATTTTTGTGTCTTAAATTGAAATCTTTTATCCAAGGAGAATCAATTTTTGTCAATGGTGAGAGGTGAGGGTCCGGTTTTGGTCCTCTGCATGTGGATAACAAGTTCTCCCAGCACCATTTGTTAAATTAGTATTCTTTTCCCCATTGCATGTTTTTGTTAGGCTTATCAATGATTAAATGATGATATGTGGCTGGGTTCATCTCTAGATTCTCTATCCTATTCCATAGATCTACATCTCTATTTTTGTGCCAGTACCATGCTGTTTTGATCACTATAGCCTTGTAATAAAGCCTGAAATCTGGCAACGTGATGCCTACCGATTTGTTTTTATTTCTAAGAACTGTATTTGCTATTCAGGGTTTTTTCTTGTTTCATATGAATCAAAGTACTATTCTTTCAAGTTATTTAAAGTATGACGTTGGTGCTTTGATGGGGATTGCATTAAATCTATAGATTGCTTTGGGTAGTGTGGACATTTTAACGATGTTGATTCTTCCCAGCCATGAGCATGGTATGTTCTTTCATTTGTTGACATTTTCTGCTATTTACTTTTTCAAGATTTCATAATTCTCTTTATAGAGATCTTTCATGTCTTTTGTTAGAGATATTCCCAGGTATTTAATCTTCTTTGATGCTATTGTAAAAGAAATGGAGTCTTTGATTTTATTTTCAGCTTGATGATTGCCGGCATACACAAAGGTTACTGATTTGTAGGTATTGATTTTGTATTCTGAGATGAAGGAGCACAGTCCACTGCACCCTTGTAGGTGAACCAGTCTCATTTGTGCTCCTTGAAGTTATGAGACCCTAAGAAGGGACATTTCCAGTAGTTGGGCTACATGTGAGTTTTGGGGAATATTCTCCCCCAGTTCACATAAGCGGCTTTGCTGAAAAAATGCAGGTAGTCACACTTTTAAGGAAAGAATATCCTAGAGGGCTCTCACCAGGTCATAGCTGGAGACAGAGCATCTGCCTGAGGCAATGAACCGTTGAACTTAATCCCCTATCTCTATTTACACAAAAACTTTCAGTTAATCATATAGAGAAATAGGCATAAAGAACAGACAACCGGCCCTTTGTGTTTCATTTCCATTGTTGTTTATCTCTAAACAAGATATTCTTGGTTTAGAAAGGTGTGTATGTACTTTACTGGATTAACTCTGATAAGGCATCTTTACCATTTGTCTTCCTTGTTCTTGGATTATTTCTATCTGATGACTTTGGGTATATAAGAATGTAAATAAGAACAGCCATTTGCTGCTGTGCCTGAGTGAGCACCAGCCATCCCTTAATAAATCATTCATTTAGTCTGCAGTGTCTACCTCTGTGTCTCTGACTAGGCCAGTGGACAGCAACACTGAGATGCTGCTATATTTCGTGATCACTTCTAAGAGCTTTGTAGTTGAGTCTCTGGGTTTTTCCAGGTATAATATCATGTCATCTGTGAAGAGGGAGAGTTTGACTTTTCACCAGTATACATCATACATTCTAAATCATTTATTCTCATTTATCCGATGCTTGAATTATCATCTTTTAAAAAGACAAATACAGTCCCCAGATCTGTAAGGATATTTTTGGTGATAACTCCAACTGTAACTCTGGCTTAGACCTCGATCCAGAATAATAACACTTTCACCTATCAGTTGACTAAATAGCTCTACCTGGATGTCCCTCCAATTAAATATTCTACACATTAAAAAGCAATCTATGGGCCAGGCAAGGTGGCTCACATCTGTAATCCCAGCACTCTGGGAGGCTGAGCAAAAGGATTACCTAAGCTCAGGAGTTTGAGACCAGCCTAAGCTAGAGTGAGACCCCATTCCTAAATACCCAGGTGTTGTAGCAGGCACCTGTAGCCCCAGCTACTCAGGAGGCTGAGGCAAGAGGATCACTAAAGCTCAAGAGTTTGAGGTTGCTGGGAGCTATGATGCCATGGCACTCTACCCAGGAGGACAGAATGAGATTCTGTCTCAAAAAAAAAAAAAAAAGAAAAGAAAGCAATCTATTTAATAAAGGATTTTTTATTATGAAAATATTTCTGATACATTTGAAATAATATATTCAATGTATGCAGGGGTATTTATTGTGTGTGTGTTTCCTAAAGGAAGCAAACAACCATAAATATACTACTCACCAAGAGAAGTACAATATTACTAATAGCATTGATGCTACTTGAGTATTTCTCCCCAGGTCTCATGCCCACCTTTCCATAGCCATGATCCCAATTTTGTTGATAATTCCCTTGCCTTTAAAATACAGTTTTAAAAGTCATATGTGTCTCTAAATACTGTACCATTTAGTTTTGCTTTTAACTTTTGTACAAACACAATGTTCTGTGACTGCTTTTGGCATCCAGGTTGTCGTACTGCTTGTTAACTTTCAGTCCTATTTAATACATGATAATGTCAATAGGCCTCAGTTCACTTACTTATATATCCTTTTTATTATTACAGATAATGCTACCATGAATATTTTGTACATGTCTCCTGATACATATATGTGAAAAGTATATCTTGCCCCTAAAATCAAGTTGCATATGTCCAGAAATGAAATTGCTGTATTATATGTTTAACTTTACAAGATCGTTGTGAACAACTTTACAAAATTATTTTCCAACATGGTTTCCATCAATTTAATCTATCAATTTACAAGTATTCCCTTATATAGCATTGATCCCACTTGATATTTTTAGATCTTTGAAGATCTGATAATTCACATCAGTGTAAAGGAGTACTTCATTATAATCAGAATTTAGATTTCTCTCAATTTTAATGAGGCAGAACAACTTTTACAAGGGTATTTACAATTAGCATTTTCTCTTCTGTGAATTGCATATATACATCCTCTACTCATTTGGGGGGGCCTTTTTCTTATTAATTTATAGGTAGTAGGTATATTGACTTGCATATGCTTGTTATACAACATCTGAGTATCCCATCCCTGAAATGGTTCAGATTAGAAGTGTTTCATATTTTCTTTTCATATTTTAGAGTGTTTGCATATTCATGGAGACGTCTTGGGGATAGGATCCAAGTCTAAACAATACAATCATTTAGGTTTCATATACACCTTATAAACAAAGCCTGGGGTAATTTTATATAATATTTTTAGTAATTTTGTACATGAAACAAAATTTGTGTACATTAAACAATCTGTGGACAATCTGTGGTTGCCTAGTATCACTAGGATTCCTGATTCTGAATTTATATGTGGCTAATAAGCACATTTATTTACATATAAATACTTAATACTAAAATATATGACATACCATTAATACAGTGAAAAAATACTGAGTTGTGGGTAACTGAGCAGCCTGGGAGTCTCACCAGAGCACCCACACCTACTGTGAAACAGGGGCCACAGCAGAGAAGGGTGGCTTTCAGTCGGCATCTGCAATGCTGCTTTTATTAAAAGGTTACTATACCTACATTTTTTTTTTTTTAAGGAGTAAAGAAACATCAGAAGTGGGTCCTCTGGGGATGAGGAGGTTCTCTAATAATGGATTATTAAAATGTCTCCTTCAGGCTCAGCGCCTGTAGCTCAGTTGCTAGCATGCCAGCCACATACACCAGAGCTGGCAGGTTCGAACTCAGGCCGGGCCCACGAAACAACAGAACTACAACCAAAAATTAACTTGGTGTTGTGGTGGGTGCCTGTAGACCAAGCTACTTGGGAGGCTGAGGCAAGAGAATCACTGAAGTCCAAGAGTCGGAGGTTGCTGTGAGTTGTGACACTACAGCACTCTACCCAGGGCCACATAGTAAGACTATGTCTCAAAAAAAAAAAAAAAAAGTTATCTGCCTCATGTACAGTGGGCTTTGTCTTGTTCTGTGCCCCTTAGATTTCACAATAGAAATGGTTGGATTGGGCAGCGCTTGTGGCTCAAAGGAGTAGGGCGCTGGCCCAATATAATGGAGGTGGTGGGTTTAAACCGGGCCCCTGCCAAAAAAAAAAAAAAAAAAAGGAAATGGTTGGATTTCCTGTTCCATTTTTGTTTGTTTTATGTGGCTTATATGTTTTTTTTTCTTTTTTTTCTTTTTTATTCTTGGGGATTCATTGAGGGTACAAAGGACCAGGTTACATTGATTGCTTGTGTTAAAGACCCTCTTATAATAGTGTTCTGCCCCCAAAAGGTGAACCACCCTGTAAACCTCCCCAACCCTTCTTCCTTCCCTCTCCAGGCTCACCCATACCCCACCGTGTGCTAGGTTTCCCTGTTCCTTCGTAACAGCATGCTCCTCCCCATGCCCCACCCCCACCATGAGCTAGGTTTCCCTGTTCCTTTGTAACAGCATGCTCCTCGCCATGCTCCACCCCTACTGTGTGCTAGGTTTCCCTGTTCCTTTGTAACAGCATGCTCCTCCCCATGCCCTACCCCCACCGTGTGCTAGGTTTCCCTATTCCTTTGTAATAGCATGCTCCTCCCCATGCCTCACCCCCACCGTGTGGTAGGTTTCCCTGTTCCTTTGTAACAGCATGCTCCTCCCCATGCCCCACCCCTACGGTGTGCTAGGTTTCCCTGTTCCTTTGTAACAGCATGCTCCTCCCCATGCCCCACCCCTACCGTGTGCTAGGTTTCCCTGTTCCTTTGTAACAGCATGCTCCTCCCCATGCCTCACCCCCACCCTGTGCTAGGTTTCCCTGTTCCTTTGTAACAGCATGCTCCTCGCCCCACCCCTACCGTGTGCTAGGTTTCCCTGTTCCTTTGTGACAGCATGCTCCTTCCCAGGCCCCACCCCCACCGGGTGCTAGGTTTCCCTGTTCCTTTGTAACAGCATGCTCCTCCCCATGCCTCACCCCCACCCGCGGC
>CAUYPK010068863.1:0-43728 GCA_963574355.1 Loris lydekkerianus
CCACTGTTTTTGTCCTCCTCCTGGGGTCCAGAAGTCCCTTGCTGGCTTCCTGTATCCTCAAAGGGATGATCATAGGCAGATCCCACCGGCCAGAGATGCCTGGAGTCTTGTCTCCCCAGACTCGCCGTGCCCAGTTACAGGGAAGCTGTTACTCGGCCGCCATCTTTAATCCAATTAAACGTATTATTTTTAAATATACTTTTTGAGACTTTAATTTAGTAAGTAAATTTAAAACCTAAAAATCAGAGTTTATTAGGTAAATGAACAGCATGATTTTTACTAAAATATTTATTTTATCTTGCAGAATCGTAGACTAGAATAGATTCTCTATATAGCAACGGAGAAATAAAGGGATACTAATCATGCTTGAGTGAAGCCAGTTTTATCTTGTTCAAGCTATCTTTGGACAAAGCAATCATCTGATTTTACATGTGAGGAATCTGAAGCTCAGGGATTTTAAATCACTTGCTTGGGATGACAAATGAAAACTGGAAGAACCAGAATCCAGACCTAGGTCTCATTTATGAAAAAATATGATTTGGGGGCTCTGCACCTATAGCTCAGTGAGTAGGGCTCCGGCCACATACTGAGGCCGATGGGTTTGAGCCCAGCCCGCTAAACAACAATGACAACTGCAACCAAAAAATAGCCAGGCATTGTGGTCAGCACCTGTAGTCCCAGCTACTTGGGAGGCTGAGGCAGGAGAATCGCTTAAGCCCAAGAGTTGGAGGTTGCTGTGAGCTGTGACATCACGGCACTCTACCTAGGGTGACATAGTGAGACTCTGTCTCAAAAAAAAAAAAAAAAAGATTTTTGTTTATGAATTTACAGATTTTTCAGAACATAATTGTCACAAAAATGAAGTCCAGCATCACAAAATGAACGGGTAAAAACCTAGAAAGCCTGTGATTGATAGTGTTCTTTAAAGACTGACTTTCATAAGGATTGTTTTGTTATCAGAGTATTTCTTTTTCATCTGTAATTCATTTATCATGAACTCAAAACAAGTATGAAAAAACCAAGTGACAGAATTTTAGTGGTAAAAGTTAAATTGGTCCAAATGCTGTCTAGAGAGTCATAGACCAAAATGTGTCATTTCTGTCATTTACATAACAGTTTAGTTTGGTGTGTTGAGTTTCAAGTTTGTGTTCCTGAAATCCAGGTGCTTCATATTAGCTAGTGTTCTAGAGATGAGGTTAATGGCAGGAAGTGTTTCAGAAATGTAACCAAAATGTTATTTAGAAAGCACACATAAACAGATGGTGATTGATGAAAGTATTCATCAAAAAGATTTGGGAAAAAAATGTCTGAGGTTTTTAGGTATTGGTCTTTATATTGTAGAATAAAAATCAGGATCATCATTTTCTCTTTTTTTAAGAATGAATTTATAAATGTTATCCTGCCATTATTGTACTTGGGGTAAAATAAAAATTTGTCTCATTCAATCATTCAGCAAGTTCATTTACTCAGATATTCATGTGCCTTGTCCTCTACTGTGCACAGGATATACAAGTGGTGATCAGTATTATACAATACCCCTTAGCGAGTTTATAGTCTGAAGGTGGAAAGAAACTAATTGACTAAGTATGCAGACAAATATAAAATTGGAGCCATGATTACGGTGAAGAGGTACATACTGTAATAAAAATGTAATGCCAGGCAGCGCCTGTCGCTCAGTTGGTAGGGCGCCAGGCCCATATACCGAGGTTGGCGGGTTTGAACCTGGCCCCAGCCAAACTGCAACAAAAAAATAGCCGGGCATTGTCGCGGGCGCCTGTAGTACCAGCCACAAGAGAATCACCTAAGCCTAGGAGTTGGAGGTTACTGTGAGCTGTGACGCCATAGCACTCTACCGAGGGTGATAAAGTGAGACTCTGTCTCTACAAAAAAAAAAAAAAAGCCTAATGCCACAGGGTTTCCTTGTACAAGTTTGGAAGGTCAGAGAAGGCTGCCTTGAGGAAGTGTTGCATCCCCAAAGATCTAACAGATGGATTTAAGGTAGGCAGAGGGTCATAAGAAGAGCTTTGTGCCTGTGAGGACAGACTGTTTTCTCTTGAGCACAAAGAGATGACCATGCATTAAGACTGTGAAGGTAAGGGTGAGACCATATTAAAGAGTTTCTTTTTATCCTTAAAAAACTGGGGAAGTCCTCAGGGATTTTTAATAATAAGAATATTCATTCATATTTATTCAACAAAGATCACTTAATCTCCTGCTTTGTTCTTCGTGTTTTTCTTTTATCCCTTTTTTTTTTTTTTTTTTTTTTCTGAGACATTCTCATTCTTTCTGCCCCAGGTTAGAGTCAGTCTAGCTTACAGCAACCTCGAACTCCTGGGTTCAAACAATCTTCCTGCCTCAGCCTCCCAAGCAGGGACTACAGGCACCTGCCACAAGGCCTGGCTGATTTTTCTATTTTTAGTAGAGATGGGGTCTCCCTCTTGCTCAGGCTGGTCTCAAACTCCTGAGCTCAAGGCATCATTTTGCCTTGGCCTCCCAGAATGCTAGGATTGCAGGTGTGAGCCACCTTGCCCGGCCTTACATGAGGCCAGTTATAAATAAATTTAGAGAATCTTCTTTTAAAAAAATCTAATGATGTTATTTTTAATTTAAATGAAAACATGAAGCTGATAAACAGTGCTAGTTTGCTAATAGAATTAAAATGATTCCACCAGGTACAGTGGCTTACACCTGTAATCCTAACACTCTGGGAGGCCCAGATGGGTGGATTGTCTGAACTCATGAGTTTGAGAGCAGCCTGTGCCAGAGTGAGATCTCGCCTCTAAAAATAGCCAAGCATTGTGGCAGGAGCCTTTAGTCCTAGCTACTCAGAAGGCTGAGACAAGAGGATCACTTGAGCCCAAGAGTTTGAGGTTGCTATGAACTATAATGCCATGGTACTCTACTGGGGGCAATAAAGTGAGAATCTGTCTCAAAAAAAAAAAAAAAAAAAATTAAAATCATTTCTACTTGTCTTTAGAAGAAGTTTGTCAGTTATATGTTAGTAAAATAAAGTAGAATTTGAACTTAGTTTTGTTCCCTTCCATAATCCTCAGAACTCTGCTTCCTTTTCCATTTATTTTATTAAAGCTCCGTTAGTATTTTAATTCTTTGGGGAGCTTTACTAGCCATTTTACTTAAGTAAATCTATTTAACTTCTATTGTAATGTGCTAAAAATACTTCAGATTCTAGTTACTTAGGGGAGTAAGAGTACATTTTTTTTAAAGTGGAAACTAGGATGTCAGGAATTAACTTGGCACTTCCTAAAATGAAGAAGGAGCCAACTTTTAGACTCTGTTTCCAGATGTGAGTTATGAATTTTGAAAAGTGAGGACAATAGAAATGTGTGGCAAATTATGGCCATGTTTGTTAAGATTTCTCCCTCCAGGGTTGTGGCAATATTGGTGAGAAAATGACAATTCTCCTCTTCTGTTGTCATCGTCCATTTTAGTAGATATCTTGCAATAATATCTTAATATCTAACAGAAAGCCAGACACTAAGAAGAGGGACTTGTTTAGTTAACTGAATATTACTGCTTTTCACTTAGTCTTTTAGTCATTTCAAAAAGGTACACTGCATAATTAATAACATTTTGAATTTTGCAGAAATAGTATCTTTAGCAGAACAAACTTTCTACAAATATTCTCTAGTCCATAGCTAAATAGACGTTACTTTTTTGTTGTTGTTATTTATGGTGCCTTTTCTTTTTAAACAAATATTAAAAATCTTTGATCATGGTAAAATATATATAATATATAATTTACTATCTTAACCATTTTTAAGTGTACAGTTCAACAGCATCATTTACCTTCACATTGTACATTCATTCTCCAAAACTCTTTTTGTCTTGCAAAACTGAAACTCTGTACCTATTAAACAGCAACTCCCTTTTTCTCTATTCTAATTTTTCTCTCTCTGAGTTTGATTACTCTGAGTACCTTATAATAGACGAATCATACACTGTCTTTTTGTGATAGGTTTGTTTTATGTAATGTGATGTCCTCATTGTTCATCTGTGTTGAATCATGTGTCAGGATGTCCCAATTAAAGGCCTAATAATATTCCATTATATGTATACAATGTATCCAATGTATACACTACATTTTACTTATTCCTACTTGTGTTGCTTCCACATTTTGGCTATTATAAACTGTGAACATAAGTGTATTAATCCATGAATAAGCAGGATGTATGTGTGTGAGGGGGAGTGTGGGGGGAAAGAGATAGAGAGAGATTGATTTAAGACATTGACTTACATTTGTGGAGGCTTGGTGGGTGGAAGATCTGGTGGGGTAGGTTGGAGGAGACTCAAGAAATATTTGCAGCTGAGGTCAAAGATAGTCTGTTGGCTGAATTCCTTCTTGCTCAAGCTGATTAGATAGGCTGACTCATATTACAGAGGGTAATCCACTTTACTCAGAGTTCATCTATTTAAATGTTAATCCTATTCAAAAATCACCTACACAGAAATATTCAGGAAAATGTTGGCCCTGCCAAGTCAAGTTTAAAATTAAACATCATAGTACTTGCTTCAGCAGCACATATACTAAATTTGGATGGTATAGGAAAGATTAACAAGGATAACATGCAAATTCATGAACCATTCCATATTTTTAAAAAAGTTAACTGTGATAATGGGCGCACTAATATCTCTTTGAGACCCTGCTTACAGTTTTTTTGAGTATTTGCCCAGAAATGGAATTTTTGCATCGTATGATAATTGTAGCTGCATGACTTTCCCACCCACTCTGCACAAAGGCTTTCTACTTTTCTACATCTCCATCAACAGTTATTTCCTATTTGTTTTGTGTATTAGCCATCCTAATGGTTGTAGGGTGTAATCACCAGTGAATAGTGGTGTTTAGTATCTTTTCATGTGTTTGTTGTGTATCTTCTTTGGAGAAATAGCGATCTATTCAAGTCCTTTTCCCATTTTTTAATCAAGTTTGGGGGTTTTGTTGTGGAGTTGTAGGACCTAGTTTATTCTCTTTAATGGCAGATCGCATTCAATCTGTGGATGCACTGTAATGTGTTCATTATTCCCTACTGAGTTTTCGTTTTGTTTCTGGTTTTTACCGTGTAAACGGTATAGCAGTAAACAGTATTTCATATATATTCTTTTAGGTATGGAATAAGTTCCCCAAAATGGGATTTGGGATCAAAAGGTAGAGATTCAAATAAAATAAATTTGCTAGGTTACTTTCAAAAATGTATCAATGTAAATTTCCACCAACAGTATATGAGGGTATGTTTCTCACCTACATCTCTACCAGCAATAGAACATTGTAACTCTCACTTTCAGTAGCAGTATCAGTATTAAAGAGATACATCATTTCTGCTTCAATTAATATTTCTCTTATACTCCGTGATTTATCTATTTGCCTTATACTCAGTGAGTAATCTATTTGCCTTTTTTGGCCATTTGGATTTATTTCTTTTTTTTTTTTGTAAATTGCCTTTTATTTTATTTTGCCTGTTTTTCTTCTGTTTTTTTCATTTTATAAAATGTTAATTTTTATAGGTATTAATCTTTTTCTGTCTGTCACATTACAACAAAATTATAGCTGTACAATTTACATGTTATCTTTATATGAGAAAAAATTTTAAAGTTTTATATACCAGATATGCTTTTCTTTTTCTTATGAGTATGTGGACTCCTTTCGTTGTTAAGAAGGCCCTTCCCCACAGTATGTTGTGTGAGATAGGTTCCTGCTTTATTTGCTTCCAGATGATAACTGTCAAAAAGTTGCGCAACATTAGATCACCACTCTCTAAATTTTAAAACATTTTCATCATTCCCAAAAGAAACCCCATATCCCTCAGCAGTCACCCTATCCCTCCTCTCCTGACCCCTGGCAGCTACTGCTCTCCTTTGTCTCTGGATTTGCTATAATGGAATTTCATGTAAATAAAATTATATATGTCCTTTCACATCCACCTTCTTTCACTTGGTGTAATATTTTCAAGATTTGTCCACGTTGTAGCAGGTATCAGTATGTCATTCTTCTTATAGCTGAATAGCATTCTGTTGAATGGATATACATTTTGTTTATTCATTCATTAGTAGACGAACATCAGGTGGTTTCCATTTTTTAACTATTATGAATGACACTGCTATGAACATCTGTGTACAAGTTTTTGGGTGGACCTATGTTTTTTCAGTTCTCCTTTGTATATACCTCAGACTGGAATTAGTGGATCGTATGGTAACTGTGTAACCTTTTGAGCAACTGTCAAACTATTTTCCTAAGATGCTGTGTCATCTTACATTCTTACCAGCAATGCACGTGGATGAGGGTTCCACTTACTCCTATTCCATATCCCTCTCAACGTTTGTTACTGTGCATCATTTTGATTATAGTTATTCTAAGGATGTGTGAAAAGTTATCGCATTGTGAATTTGCTCTGCATTTCCCTGGTAACTGATGATTTATATTGAGCACCTTTTTTAGTTTGATTTTTTTTTTTTCTTTTTAAGAGGTGGAGTCTTATTCTGTTACCTAGGACTGATGTGATCATAACTCACTGCAACCTCAGACTCCTGGGCTTAAGTGATCCTCCTGTCTCAGCCTTCCAAATAGCTGGGACTATGAGCATGTGCCATCATGCCTGGCTAATTTTTTTTTTTTTTTTTTTTTTTTAAGAAATGGGGTCTTGTTGTATTGTCCAGACTAGTTTCGAACTCTTGGTCTCATGAAATTCTTCTACCTTGGCCACCCAAAAGTGCTGGGATTATAGGTGTGAGCCACCACACCTATCTTAAGCATCTTTTTTTCTCTTGCTTACTGGCCATTTATTTATTATCTTAGGGGAAATATCTCTTTAAATTTTTCAATTGGGTTATCTTTTCTTTGTTGATTTGAAAGTATTCTTTATATAATCTGGATACTAGATATAGACACATACTAGATATATGCTTTACAATTTTTTTTTTTACATTCTGTCTTGTCACTTAGTGATGTCCTTTGAAGCACAAAAATTTTTAATTTTTGTAAAATTTGGTTCATTTTTCCTTGGTTATTGATATTCTAGTATTGTCATTTCTGAGAAACTATTACCTAATGTAAGATAATAAAGACTTATGTTTTCTTCTAAAGTTATATGATTTTAGTACTTCCATTTAAGTCGTTAATCTATTTTGGGTTGATTTTTGTATATGGATAAGGTAGGAATCTGTCTTTATTGCTTTGCATGTGGATATTCCAATTCTTAGGGCACAATTTGTTAAAAAGCCTTATCTTTCCCTTATAAATTTTCTTGGTACCCTCGTTGAAAATTGCCAGTAAGTATATGGGTTTATATGTAGATTATCTATTCTGTTTAATTGATCTGTATGTCTTTGCTTATGTCAAACCCACTTGTCTTGAATCTTTAGGTTTGTAGTATGTTTTAACATTGAGAAATATGACTCCTTCGTCTTTTTTTTTTTTAATAAAGATTATTTTGTCTTTTCTGAATTCCTTGTATTTCTATATGAGTGCTATGATCAGCTTTTCAGTTTCTGTTAAATAGTAAGCTGACATTTTAATAGTCATTGTATTGAATATGTGGATTAATTGGGGGAATATTGTTATCTTAATGAATATTAAGTTCGTCAGTTGTTGAACACATGGTTTCTTTCCATTTATTTCGGTCATCTTTACTTGGGTTCAACAGTGTTTTATAGATTTTAGTATATAAGTCTTAAACTCCTTTTATTAAATTTATTCCCAAGTTTTTTTCTTTTTGATGCTATGAAATGAATTGGTTTTTATTATATAACATTTTTGGATTGTTCATTGCTAGTGTATATAAATAATATTGATTTTTGCATATTGATCATGTGTCCCGCAACTTTGGTGAACTCATCCTTAGAATACTTAGATCTCATTGTTGCAAATAGACTTCTAATTCATTTTCAATCTGAATGTCTTTTTTTTTTTTCCCTAATGTCTCTGGCTAGAACTTCTAGTACAGCATCAAAATAGAAGTGACAAAAGCAGATGTTATTATCATATCCCTGATCTTAGAGAGAATTCTTTTATCATTAAGTATGATGCTAGCTCTAAGTAAGTTTTTGATAGATATGCTTTATCACACTGAGTTCTCTTCCAGTCTTAGTTTTTTCTTTCTTTTTTTTAATCATGAAAGCATATTAGAGTAAGTGAATGCTTTTCTGTGTCTGATCAAATGATCATATTTTTTTTCCCCCCTCTATTCTGTTATTATGCTGCATTGATTCATTTTTCTTTTTTGAACTCATCTTGGATTCTTGAGATAGATCCCATTTGGCCATAGAACTCTTTCATATGTTGCTGGGTTTGGTGTGCTCATTTTGTTTGAGGATTTTGTGTCTATATTCATAAGGAATATTGGTCTCCAGTATTCTTTTCTTTTGGTGTTTTTGTTTGTTTTTGCCATTAACTGTTGAGCCCCTAAGGCCATTTTTTAAATTTCAATTCTTGTATTTTTCAACTCCAAAATTTTTGTTTGGTACTTTTTTGTAAATTGTATTTCTTTATCTATAATTTCTACCTCTATTTCGTGAAAGGCTTTTCTTATACTTTCCTTTAATTCTTCAGACATGGTTTTCTTTAGTTCTTTGTATATATTTAAAATAGCTCTCTTAAGTCTTTGTGTAGGAAGTCTGGCTTCCGGTTGTCCTTAGGAATGCTTCCTGTTGCTTTTTTCCTGACTGTATGGCCCATACTTTGCATATCTTACACTGTTTTCGTTGAAAGCTGAACATTTCATATGGTATATAACCCTTCCCAAGGTTGGTTTTTGTGGTTGTTAACTGCTGTTGTCTGTTTAGTTACTTTTCTGAACTAATTATTTGTCATGTGTGGTCGCTGAAGTCCCTGCTTGGTTAGTTTAGTGATTATCTACTGATTAGAAGAGATTTTCTTAAATGCCTAAAACCAGTATGTCTCCCAGCCTTCTCTGAGGGGCTATGTGTGAATGTCAGCCATGCCTTCATTGCTCACACAAGCAATTTACAACTTCTATTTTATTTTCTTATACAGAGCCTCGAGGTTTGCAGTAGGTAAGAGTTTTAGGGCCTTCACAGATTTTTTTCTGAGTATGTGCACAACTCTGTACATGTGTCTGGCCTTCTAGATTACTAGGAATATTTTGGAACTTTAAAGAGCCCCCTTGGGTTTCTTCTCATTTCCCAGGTCTTTCTTTTAATATTTTGGTTACCTTGTTCTTTGCCTTAGCTATTATTGCTACCTCAGTGAAGCTATGCTGTTTTCATAGTTACTACTGATTTTTTTCCATGAACACTCCTGAGAATAAGATTGTTTGCCCTGAGTGAGCTCTGAGTCGGGTCAAATAACGTGGGGTGTTCTAGGGAAATGATGGATCAAATATTGACAGTTTTCTGAGAATGGGGCTTTGAAGGAGCTCCAGCCCCATTTGATTTTTCCAGTGGCTGCTAGGCTGCTGTGATGCAGGCTGTTGACTTTTTTTTTTTTTTTGAGACAGAGTCTCATTTTGTCACCCTCGGTAGAGTGCCATGGTGTCACAGCTCATAGCAACCTCAAACTCAAGGGCTCAAGCAATTCTCTTGCCTCAGCCTCCTATGTAGCTGGGGCTACAGGTGCCCACCACAACCCTCAGCTATTTTTTAGAGACGGGGTCTCACTCTTGCTCAGGCTGGTCTTGAACTTGAAAGCTTAGGCAATCTATTCGCCTCAGCTTCCCAAGTGCTGAGATGAACTCTGTTTTAAAAAATTTTTTTCTACCTTTTTCTGTGACAAATGTAACTTTGGAAAATTAGAGCATAGAAGCTGGAAGAATTTTCCAACTTAAACCCCTAATTATAGGAATCAGACAATTTGCACAAAACTAACTTGCCTAGTATTCAATTGGATATTTGATACCAGAGCCAGGGATAGAACTTGGGTCTTGAATCTTTAGCCTAGTTCTTTTTCTATACCAAATATTATATTATAATATAGTACAGACACATATGTATGAACTACTTTTTTAATAGTGTACCATGGTTCTGTTAAAGTATATGTAGTTTCTCTTAAGTAATAAACTGTGAATTTCTTAGGGACAAGGATTGTTTCATGTCTTTGTATTTATAGGTGATTCTCAGAGACTATTTCTCTCTATAATAAGTGAATGAATAATAATAATTTGCTTTAGTATTAATATTTTAATGTAAACCTTGAATTGTATTTCCTATTTACACTCATCTTTTGAACGAAATAGGTAAATCAAGGCCTGTAGGGGGCAGCCCAACACAGCAAGTTTTGGTTGCCCTTTCTAAATAAAATACCTGCTACTCTCTAAGATCTTCTTTAACTTAATTGCTTCCTATGTGGATTTTTGAAAAATGAAAACAGTTATTAATTTTAAGCTCATTTTGGCAAGTATATTTTGAACTTTTTTTTTTTTTGGTGCATACCTGATGACCTGAATGGGAACTATTTAATGCAGATAATTGACCATTTTGATGAAAGCAAAGGTTATTTGTTAGAGCTTTTTAAATTTTTGCTTTACTTATTAATTTCAAAATAAGACAGGTAATTTTATGGCAAATTTTATTCCTTATTCGTAGCTGGAGAAATGCAAAGTTAATGGTGTTATCCCAAACTATAATACTAAAGTTATTAAATAAAGTAAACATTTTCTCATTACTAATTTGTTGTACTAAGCTAGGCCATTGTTTCATTGGATATTTTTGAGATTAAGAAATATTGCTACTAATTAAAGCAAACTGTAGACAAATGATAATAATAGCGTTAACATTTTTGAGTACTTCACTGAATGTCAGATAATGCTTCCTGCCTTTAACCCATTTTCTTCTACTAGAGAAAAATGCATGAACAGAAAGTAAAAACATTAATATCCTCCCTTTAGTGTGAAGAGCCTGAAATAGCTAGTATGCTGGGGCTTTTTTCCCTTTTACTTGTGTAAAGTTCTTTTCTCTAATTATCAATAGAGAAAGTTTTAGTGATCAGATTAAAGAATGAACTTTCAAATTTAGGAGTAGAATGAACTCATTCCCTGTGCTTATGCATATAGTAATATGGGATGATTTTAGAAGCCAAAATAGGTGATACCTCATTTTAAAAGATTGTGAATAGGTTTTAATTATTTCAATAAAAATGTTTTTTAAGCTCTTTATTCAAAGAAATTCTTGTATACTATAAGATGCTTAGTATTTTTTATGCTAGTGTGGTCTAAGACATGCAAAAATTGACTTTATAGTCTTACTGTTTTCTTATTCTCACCTTTTGATAATTTCACTTCTCCTTAATATGTCTTTGAGAATATGAATATAGTAAAAATGAGTTAGACTTCCATTGGTCAGTTTTGAAATTTGATAACATATTAAATACAAGATGACTTCAAATGTTGTAACTGTTGAAAATAGAACTATTCTATAGCTAGTCAATAGTATTTATATCACAAAAGTAAGATCTTAATGTAAAACTCTTAGAAGAAATATTTTAAAATTAAGGTCACTCCCTGGTTTATGTTACTATTTATTTATTTTTTTTAATACCTCAGATTATACTTAATATTACAGAGTTTCTTGGAAGAATTGTCATTCTGTTAATACATGCCAGATGTAACCTATATAGTTAGTCAGAGGCTGCTTTAATGATTGACTTCACTTGTTCCATTTCTCACTGACTGAGATGGGGTTTACTTTCTCAATTTACTGCTGGTCTAATGCCATCTTCGCAGATGAAAACCTAAACTTAGTCCTTGTCCAGAGAATGTTCATTTCTTCCTGCTTACTACTCAAAAAGATCTCCCAATTGGTTTCTTTGTGTCACTACCAAATTTTTCTTTTAGTACCTTTTCATCACAGTGAATGCCAACATTCAGAATGATGCTACTTAATCTGATCATTCATTCTGCCAACAACTTCATGTAAAAAATTCTGCTTAATCACTTACCTATTCCAATAGTGAAAACTGTCTTCTCATTTTTTTTTCGTTCTTCTCATAAATGATTTTCATATAACATGCCAGAGCACTCCACACCTGTTAGAACAGGATTACTAGGCTTTGATTCTTAGTAGTGGTTCCTTCTTTGGGTAAATATGAGAGTTGCTTTTTGGTCTAATTACTCATACTTTTAAAATAACTACTTGCAAATAATCTCAAGTAGGTAATATACAGGGTAATCACTGCAGGAATATTATAAGGAAAAATCAATTTAAAAATACAAAGACTTATCCAATTCTTTATTTCTGAGTTGAGCTTGAACAGTTTTGTTTGACATTTCATATCAGAGTATCATACTCTCTGATAAAATAAGTGCCTCAGTTCTTGGGTAATACCTGTTTTTTTTATCTTACTTTTAATTTTCAAGGTTTCGTAGGATTTTTATATAACTTTTGCTTTGTTATCCTTGCAGATTGTTTGTAATAATAAGTACCAAGGAGATGATGTAAGTACAGATACATTGATAGATATACTGATGTGACCATTGATTTGTTGATATTACATATAGAAACAGATATTGATAGGTACATACTTGAAACTCCTAAAATATTTATTTAGGTAGATAAGTTGCTTCTTTTGCATTTGATTATGATATATTAAAATGTTAGTTCTGTGCTAAGAAATATAATCTAGTATATCATTCAATGGTATTATCTGACTTTGATGCCTTATGAGCATTTTGAAAATATATTCTGTTCTGAACAGTATGTATTTCTCAACAGTCTTCTTTAACAAAAGTTATCAATATAAAGGAGAGTCAGTGTTGGTTCAAAGAGCCACTGTTTGAGTGTATTGCTTAGAGGGGATAGAGAGACAGGTCCCTATCAATGAAATGATGAATTTGATTATAATTAAGTTCAGTAAGATTGGAATACATATTTGGAAGCCATGTTTGAGTGGACCATATGTCTACCTTGGGTGTGATCTTTTCATGAAAGTTACCATATGTATGTTGTAACATAATTATGTGCATAACATAATTTAAAATTGTACTAGTTGTGAAATTATGTGAATTAGTAAGCTCAGAGTTTCAAATGATTATTGAATTCACTGAAGAGTGATTTATATATAGTTGTTCCCCAATATCCATCCATGAAGAATTTATTCCAAGATTTCCCTTGGATACCAAAATTCATAGATGCTTGAGTCCCTTTTGTAAAATGTCATTTATTTGCCTTTAACCTATGCACATGCTCCTGTAATCATCTCTAGATTACATATAATACCTAGTACAATGTAAATGCTATGTAAATAGTTATAATACTATGTTTAGGGAATAATGACCAAAGAAGTCTACACATGTTCAGTACAGTCACAGAATTTTTTCCAAAAATTTTTGGTTCATAGTTGGTTGAATCCACAGATGGAGAAACCATGGATATGGAGGGCTGACTGTATTAGATATGTGGCTAAGTTAATAATGTGCATGAAATTTTGAGAAGCTAAACTAATGTATGTTACTGAATTTCATTTAACTGTGATTTGTGTCATATTAAACTTGTCTTCACAATGTTTATATATAGAAATTACATAATGAAATGTAGAAAATCAAAACGTATTTTAAGAAATAGCATGTTTTCAATGCTAAAGACCCAGAAATCTTACTACCCAGTAAGTAGTGCTTACTGTTAACATTTTGTCTAGATTTGTCAATGTGTAGATAAGAACTGGATTAATTTATATATACAAAGGAAAGAATTTATTCTGCTTGTTTAATATATAAAAAAGAAGTAAAATACTTCAACAGGTCTCTCTGTCCTCTTATTCTTCTTTTTTTCCCCCTTCCTTTGTCTTTTTTCTGCATGTTTTTGTCTCACCTTTCCTCCCTCGCAGAATCCTCCTTTTTCTGCCTCACTAATCTGAAAAGTGTTTTTACTACATAGTAAAAGCATTTCCTATTTTAATTAAACTTTTGAAGTTTACTTTTAAAAGCAGAGCTTTACTAAAGGAAAAATACCTCGATTAGCTTACATTTAAAATCCTTTTCATCGTGATGAGGGTAATTATCTGTTACTTCTAAGAAGTAAGCCATAGCTAATTTCTGACTCTGAGTACATGTTTAAAGTAACTTAGAATCAGCTTGGGACAGTTCTGACGTCTGCTTATGTAATGTAACATCTATACTCTTCACTGGATGTTCATTTTAGCTACAGATGCTTCATATAAAACAGGGTAGAGTAGCTTTCAAAAGGATCTACACATCAAAGTGTAACTTGAACTCTGGTTTTTACATTGCTTGAGGAGTGCTTAATGTAGGAGAACTAACAAATTTGCTTTTCCCCCTAACACATTATCATTTTAGAGTTTTTAATACTTTCGACATCTTTTGTAAACTGTATCATGTATAATTGAATAGTTTTATTACTTTGGAATGTTTTAACAACATTCACATTAAATATTATAGTTCATTTTTTGTGTAGTAAGGAAGGTTTTACTTAACTGTGTTAATTCTGAGGAATGATGATGCTACTTTTGAAGCCTTTACAATTATTTTAATAAAGTTATCATGTGTAAAGTTGGAATACCATACTCTTCCATTCATCTCTGTAGTTTGATAATTATTCATGAGGCCAATTTTATCATCTTTTAAAGCTTGGTTCCTAAGAGGGCTTTAAAATAAGTGCAGTGATTATAGCTTTCAGCTACAGTGTGTATCCTCTTTTCTTAGTGAATTCTTTGAAACAGAGCCTCTTACTCAAACCCTGACCACAGTCTCTTTTCCATTTCTCAGATGGATAAACTCACTTAAATTACACAGAATTACACTAGTCTTTGATGTATACTGTCCTCTGAGAACCCTTTTAAAAAATCATCACTTCAGTGTACTAAATAACAAAATATTTATACTAGTTTTAAAATAAAACGTCCATTTTAGAAAAGAAAGCTATAATTTGACTTGCTTAATTGGTGGTACTGGGTTATATTATCTCAAAATAAAAATTAGAATACATCAGCCTACTTTGTGTATAGGCAGTCCCCTCTCTGTTCATATATTGTATCCTCAAAATACAAATGTTTTTGTGGAGATAGGTACTTAACTTATAAATAATAGTTAACTTCCCAGGATAGGCCATATAAATAATAGTGAAACCCAACTATGATATCAGTTTTGTAAATCCTAACCTACATTTATAGCTTTGTTCTTTTGTCATGCCAGATTCTAACTCAAGGATCTGCAAGAGAAAGAATTCTCTCTGAGAGTCTCTCCTCCCTATTCCGGTCACAGCAGTATGGTGGGAGTCAGCTAGGAAGGAAGAAGATGGAAGAGTTCTTAGCTACCCCAGAGGTCTCTGGGGAGGCACAGAAACAGTAGACATAGTGAGTCCACAGTCTGGGGAACAGCTGTTCTATAAGGATGTTTCTAATGTCCCAGACCCTGTATTTGGTATCCATTTCATATTACATTTTAATGATGAAATTAGTATGTATTTTAGTAAAGCCTTTTATTTTCAAGCATCCAGAAGATGAGTATTAAATGAGTTTTGGTAACCAATTAGGGCAGTTATTTAAATTCCCTCAAATAACTTAAAATTGCTATGATGGTGTACAACTTTTTAAAGATAGTAACATATGATTTTTCTAAATTGATGATGGTAGGAATGTATCTTTGATCCTTTTTATTTGGGGCTCTTGACCCTCCTTTAAATGTTTTTAAAATTTATTTTGGAATGCATTTATTGTTTTTAAAAACTTACACACAAAACAAACACATGGTATTATACATAGACGTAAATCTGAGCCGTCACCCCAGCAGGATTCTCTCTTACCACCTATATGAGGAGTTTTTAAAAAATAAATAACAGCTTTATTAAAGTATAATTCCAATATCATAGAGGTCACCCTTTTATTTATTCATTCTTTTGGAGAGGGGTCTCACTTGTTGCCCAGACTGGGTACAGTGGCTATTTACAGGTACAATCATAGCACAGTACAGCCTGGAGCTTCTGGGCTCAGTGTTCTGCTGCCTCAGCTTCTCAAGGAGATAGAACTACAGGTGCACACCACCACACCCAGCTCAGGTCACCCTTTGACAGCATACTATTCAGTGATTTTTAAAATAGTCACAGAGTTGTGCAACTATTAAACTATGAAATTCCTGAATATTTTCATTTCTCTCCCTTCCTCCTCCCTCGAGCCCCTGAAAACTATTGATTGACTTTTTTGTCCTCACATATTTGCCTATTTCATATATTTTATGTAATTAGGATTATATAATATATGGCCTTTTGTATCTGGCTTCTTTTACTGCATAATATTTTCAAGGTTCATTTGATCAGTACATCATTCTTTTTATGGCCCTGTAATATTCCCTTGTGTGCAATATCCTGTTTTGCTTATCCATTCATAAATTGATAGACATTGGATTGTCTCTTCTTTTTGGCTATTATGAAGAAATGCTACAACATCTATTTACAAATTTTTTGCTGGGTATAATATTTTCAGTTCTCTTTTCATGTGTTTAACTAGCCATTTGTGTGTCATCTTAAAGGAAATGAATGTCTTCAAATCCTTTAAAATTATTTTATATATATATATATATATATATATATATATATATATATATAGTTAAATTGTAAGAATTCTCTATATATTGTGAACACTAGTCCCTCCCTATCAGATATATGGTTTGCAGATATTTTTTCCCATTTTGTGTGGTTTCTTTTCTTTTCATTTCCTTTATGATGTCTTTGAAAAACAGAAGCTTTAAATTGTGATAAAGTCAGTTTGTCTCTTTTTTCTTTAGTTGCTGTTGCTTTGGAGATGTCGTATCTACAAAACCATTTCCTAATCTAAGGCCACAAAGATTTCCTTTTATGTTTCCTTCGTAGAGTTTTATTGTTTTGCTGCACTGTTTTGTTTTGTTTTGTTTTTCCATAAATTTTTCATAGTAATCAAGTACTGTGGTTTTTAAATTTCTCAATCAAAATATATAAGCAGTGATATCTATAAACTGTCACTTGCCTTTATTTGCTACTTTTAAAAACTTCACAAGAATAAACACTCTCAAGTTAAAAGTTTAGTATTCTCTGTAAAACCCCCAGAACATGTAGAGAGGTGAGGGGAGGCAAGGCTCTGGGTAGTGCTTCACTAATTCCTAGTCGGGTTTAAAATCACTTTTCTCCTGGGTAAGAGACTTGACTGGGCATCAAGAGAACAGAATTTCACTTTTAAAGTATTCATAGAAGCTTTTACCCAGACTTTGATTTCTTTATTTGTACTAATTAAAAGTACTTAATTATTTTATAGAAGCATATCATATAGATAGAACATGTTCACATACAAAAGTACTCTTTGATTCCTTAGAAGAAAATAGTTAATTAATTATATTGGTCTTGTATTAGACTTTTTGTGTGGCTTTGTATAAAATTAGCTAAGATTTTTAAAGCAAAATTTAAACTATAATTCCCTTTTCCCAAAAAGATTTTGAAATCTTTTGGGAAGAATTTTAGAAGAACTAACATAATTATTACTAAAAATGTCAATCCCAGTACTTTTATATGAAGTTTTTCTTTGGCCAGTCCACTAGTGATTCCATATAAAAATTTAAAAGCAATATAATTTGTCTATAAATGAGTTTATAAACAGCATCAATTTGATCCTAATATTCTTAAATTAACATTCATCTTTATTTTTTCCTCACTTATAGAGAACATAAATCCAGGAGGTCTCTTACACACCTTTTAGTCCTTCACATCCCACCACATCTTTAAGTTATGCCAGTGCAGCCTCCTAGATTTCATCCACAGTTTCTCTCCAATAATCTGCAACCATCTGGGACCAGGCCTTTGGTGTCTCCAGCCTGGATGATTCCTACCTGGCATCCCTTCTCCAGGACTACCTCTCCAATCCATGCCCCATCAGATGGATCTATAAATCAATCCCAATCTTCAGGTCGGGAAGTAGTGCTTCCCTATTACACATGTTATTCAATCACAGGGTGTGAGGAGGACACAAACTGTCGCCTGTCTTGAAGAAAATTTGCCTCAACATTTTATATGACAGGATATATTTAGCATTGTCTAGACAAAATTATAATATAACTGTTTAAATAAGACAAAACATAAACTTCAAACCAGATTGTGGCTATAATTCTGATGGTGCTTTCATTTAACCATAGTGTCAATTAAGACACTTCTGCTTTGGGGATTAAGTGTCCCTGACTATGATAATGACAGCTTTTCAAATGTTAATTATTATTTTTTAGTGTTGTCAGGAATATTAACAGTGGGCTTCAGACTCTCATAGCGTAACTATAGAAGTGCTTATTTTCAGTCTCCTATTTCCCTGCTTAAGGGATAAGAGTCTGGTGAAGTGGCACGGACTCCTACCCACCTACCCTCCCCCCCCACTTCACACCACCAAAAGACTGTTTACTGCAAAAGTTTAAAAGCATTCATTTGGAAATTGTCTGTTCTTTTTATTTAATAAGGTATTGTAATGGTGTATATTCCTAAAGTAATTTTAATATGAGACGTCTTTAGAAAAATGTGATATAGAATTTGGCATGCATGAATGTATATGCTGAATAGGCCTGTGGCAGTTTAATGCATATGTCGTGTGTCGTTGTTGATAATGTCTGGCAGCATATCCTGTGTAAACCCCTGTTTTCTTTTTCTTTGTGGCACATAATATTCATTCTAATTAACAAGACTTCAAAGGAAACCAGAGGTTGAATGCCAATTATTTTTCATTCTCTCTGTAATTGGTTCTTTAACAACTATAACTATTACCTTTCTTTGGTTCCACATTTAATGACAGTTTAAAAGAAAAAAATGAAAAGAGCTCATTATTAAGTACTTGTTAATTATTTTATATATCTCATTTAATTATCACAGCAATTGTTCAAAGATACAAATTTCTTCCATTTTTCAAATTCAGAAGCAGACTTCCAAAGGTTGATGTTTCTTGCTGTAGATACACAGTTGAGTTAGGCTGGGAGTCCAAGGAAGCCTTTGTTAATTCCACTGCATTTGACATCCAAGTTCCCCTCTTGATGGTCCGCAGCTCACTTTTTTCTTCTTGTCCACTTATTTCTCACAAATACCATTATATTCCAGTTGCCCTCTGCATACTGAAATGGCAGTATCTCTTTCTTTATTTCAAAAAATATTATCTATTTCAAGTTGGAAACCCGAAGGCCTTCTACAGTTCCTCCTTTGTTTTCATCTTCTTTTGAAACTCTATGCTGCATTAATAAAATATTTTACAGTCTGCCATAATGAGCATATTTTACTTTGTTCCTACTGATATATCTTCAACTCTTAGAAAATGAAATTATATAACCTATTTGACCTAATGTTATAGCATTAAACTTTGGTTCAGGTTTTGCCATTTTCTCTCATAGCACTTTGTACCTATTTGTTATCACTTAACACTGTATTAGTTATTTTCTTAAGTTTGTTATTCATCTTTGTATCACGGAGCACAGAGATATCCTAGTAAATGCATACTAAATCTTTAATGAATGGAGATTTCTGGCATAATTCACCCCTGCCTTCTTGTCATTAGTCAAAGGTCCTGGACCTGGTACTACTATTAGGGTAACTCCGTCCAAGCTGTTTGTTTGTCTGTTAGTTTTTGTGTTGTTATAATTATGCTGTTGTTGTACGCATTCTCAAAGATTTTCTTAAACATAGGCAGGAATTAAAAACAATATTCTTTATTGCAATTTACTTGTTTTGTATCATTTACTTATTTAGTGCCTGTTAGCACTACTGATGGGATTTCAGCAGCTACATGATTCTCTACTACTGTATTGTATTGTGGGGTTTTTTACTAAGGATCTATAAGAAAAATTTTAGGTATTCATTGTCACTCTTTCACTAATGAAGTTTTACTACTGTTTAACCTTTTCAAAAATACTAAATTTGGCTTATTGTTTTAAAATCATTGTCAAGTGAAAATATACTGATGCAGAGGCCCCAATAATTGCCACAGGGGTTTTAATTTTAGAAGGTAGCTTTTGTGCATAGATTATCATACTTAGGGCTATTTGTGTTTTATTGGAGTTGGTCATTGTAAAACCTGCTTTTTTCCTACTGCCTTTCAGTTCAATTTGTGCTCCTTTTTTTATATAGTAATTTTTGTAAAAAAATGAGTAATTTTGTATACTTCTTGGTATTTCTATAGCATCCCTTTCCTAGATTTAATTCTTAACATGTACGATATAGTACTGTTTACACAGTTAAACAAACCTAATTATTTTCTTTATCAATATATAAACACTTACTTCCAGTTAATAGTTTTAGTGTGGCTGATTTTTTTTTAAACACCTGCAAATCTAACAGGTAAAATCCTGATACACTTAAGCAACCTTTGTAAGTCAAATGCATTTTACTGACAATGTAGTAAATCACCATCTTAATTCAAAGGACTTAAAAAGAAAGTGTACCACAGAATAGCTGATGATATCAAAACTTGTTGTTACACCTTGAACAATGTAACATGTATGAACTATCAATATATTTCTTTCTTCAGCCCACCCAAGGAGACTAGACTTTTCATCTGAGGCTCACTGGAACAAATTATGCTGTGGATTCACTTCACAGTGGTTCAAGTCATTGGGAGATCCTAAACCTGAATACTATTACTAGAACAATTCTGTCTAAGTTCTGTTTTAATAAACTAAGCCCCTTCTCATCATTGGTTTCTGCCTGCTATGTCAGTAGCAAGACCCCCCCCCCCCAAACCCTCATTCCTGTTCACCTTTTAATTATGGCATTTTTTTTGTTCTACAGCCCAGCACATCATGCATCTGTTAAGTTTCACTCCTTCTGGTTTTCTGTTCTTCTTTTTTATAACTTTTTTTATCACTGTTTTAATGAATAAAATCTCCTTTTACTCTAATGGGATTCTTCCTTGTCTTTATGGCCCTTGACTCCATAGATAGTCAGCCAGCTATATATTCTTCTTGCTATAAATTGTCATTTTTAACAAAACAATGTTTCCAATTCATATTTTATGTTAATACTGTGTGTGAGGTCTGACAGTGAGGTTTGCAAACTCATCCTAGAAGAAGTGCTACACACCTCATTGCTGAATGTTAGTATGGTCACCTTTGAAGTACTCCTTTTGGGAAGCTATGCACTAATGCCAGTGCCAGTCCACCCTTCAGAGCACTTTTGGAACTCTTTTTCTGGAATGACCATTAGAGCTATTACCCCACGGATCACAAAAACACACAGTATCGATAATGAACACCACTCAGCAAGACACTGCCACACATCAACATAAACACAGCTGTGATACACTGATAAATCAAGGTTATGAAACCTTACCAAGTTGTTTGTACAGTGCTGTCAGCATTAGTGCACGTTGGCAAGTTTGCAGACTTGGTTGTCACACCTTGTAGGACATAGCTCTGGTGGTTGGTCCAGAAAAAGAGTTCCAGAATTACTTTGAAGGGTGGACTAGGTGCTGGTATCATTGATATAGACCTTCCTATATGACCAAAAAAAAAAAAGTAGCATTGGTGCAAATATAGAAACAGAGTTGACTTCAAGATTAGTATTATATATGTTGTTATGATCATCCTTGTTTTATGATTCAATACAAAATATATATTAGTATTCAGTAAAGTTCTGTTGAGTGTCAAGTCACATTTATTAAGGAACAATTAGAGCATTTACATACTGAGCTTTAACTGTGTGCCTCCGCATTGTTCTAAATGTTTTGCATGAGTTAACTGTATAATCCTTACAAAACACCTTTGAGGTACATACTGTTAACACCTTCGTTTTGCAGATGAAACAACTAAGGCACAAGGAGGTTTAAGGACTTGCCTAGGGTCACACAGGTACTGACTGACAGAGCTGGGATTTGAACTGTAAATTGAAACTAATCAATCAAAGCCACAGCTAGAACCTGTGTCTTCTGACTGACTTCAAATACCACACTCTTACCCCTGTTTCATGCTTTAAATTATTTGAGATATGATGGGTCTATTTTGAAAATAGTTAAGTTTGTGACCATGAGATGTCAAATGTAGGTTCTAAAGTGGTTTCTAACTGTAACTCCTGTTATGAATTGCAACTTAGACTATATTCATTTCCTTGGTGGTTTTTAATTCTGATACATTTCTTACAAGATTTTAAAATAGTAATAACTACTTTTGCTCTGTTATAGTATATATTTTCTGTCTTTTAAAGAGCTCAGATACTATATACATTCCTTTCGTTTTGAACTTTGGTTGAGTGCTGGCTTTTTAGGCCAGGGTAGAGGAAGCATTTTATCAGAATCACCTAAGGGATGATTTTCCTTCTACCCGAGTCTTCAGTTTTCACCTTTCTCCACTCATTCTTAGTTGAGGATCACTGTCCAGCTGAGCAGCAGTTTTGGTTTCTTTTAGTTGTCACTGACATGAAGCTCAAAGAGCAACTGTTCCTGATACGAATTTTTTATGGCCTTCTGATGTGCTGGAGTAGGAAAAAGGTTGAAAGTCAGTGCTGTAAATCAGTGCTTCTCAAACTTTCAATGTGACTCTCTTAGAGATCTTGTTGAACTATAGATATTTGTTCAGAAATTTCCAGGTGTGGCCTGAGAATCTGCTTTTTAAATAAGATCCAGGTGAAAATCCAGGATGCTGCAGGACCTCAGAGCGCATTTTGATTAGCAAAACTCTAGACTAGTTGTTTGGAGTTATCTTTTAAGTGTACTACAATATCACACCAGGAAATTACCATTAATCTCCAAAAACCTTATCCAGATTTCCTTAGTTTTACATACTCTGTGTTTGTTTGCATGTGTTTTTAGTTCTGTACATTTTTATCATATAAGTAAATTCAAATTATAGACCAGTTCTAATGCAGGGTCTCTTAGACTACCTTTTATAGCCACGGCCGCCCATCTCACTTCCTCTTCTCCATAACTTTGGGCAACCACTAATTTGTTCTGCATTTCTAAAATGTTATTTCACTAGTATTCTGTCAGTGGAATCATACAGTATATATCTTTTTGAGATTGATTTTTTTCATGCAATATAATTTCCTTAAAATCCACACATGGAGTTATTGCATATACCAATAGTTTCTTTCCCTTTTTTGCTGAGTAGTATTCCATGGTGTGGTTGTGCCACAGTTAGTTTAAGCATTCACCCATTTCAACTGGTAACACTGGGATTGCTTCGTTTTTTACTATTAAGCATATGTACATGTACGAAGGCTGCTATGAACATTTGTGAACAGATTTTTTTGAGAATGTAAGTTCTCCTTTCTCTGGGAATGCTCAAGAATACATTGCTAGGGTATATGGTTTAGTTCAGTAAGAAGAAGCCATATTCTTTTCCTTAGGATCTGTACCATTTTACATTTGGCTGGGGCCGGGTTTGAACCTGCCACCTCTGATAAATGGGGTTGGCGCCCTACTCCTTGAGCCACCGGCACTGCCCCAGCAATCTATGAGTGACCTAGTTTCTCTACATGCTCACCAGCATTTGGTGTTACCACTGATTTTGATTTTAGATATTTTGGAGGTATGTAGTGATGCCACATTATGGTTTTAATTTGCATTATCTTTATGACTAATGATATATGGACTGTCTTTTCATGTGATTATTTGTCATCTGTTTATCTTCTTTGATTAAAAATGTCTGATAATATTTTTTGTGCCTTTTATGATTAGATTCTTTGTTCTTTTTTACTTTAACTGTCTATAAAGACAGAAGACTTTTGTTGGAAATGTGGTTTGCAAATATTTTCTCTCAATCTATGTCTTCTTTCTTTTCACAGGATTTTTTCCAGAGTAAAAGATTTTTTTTTCCTTAATTTTGATGAAGTTAATTAGTATTCCCTTTTATGGTTCATGGTTTTGGTGTTAAGGTCTAGCTTAGTTTTGAATGTAGTCCAAAAGTGATTTTGCCTCATTTCTCCTTGCCATATAAACATTTAAACATAAGCTTCTGAATTTCATGATTCTAGACTTTTTAGCATATAGACAAGTGAACTTAGAGAAAATGAATTGAAACTAACAGGAAATAAAACCTTGAGTCTACTAAATTTGGATATTACTAAGTTAAAATATGTATGACTATGTTATAAAACTGTGTAGTCCTGGTGGTAGTGTGAGTTTTAAGTTACAAATTTCTTTATGCCAGGATTATGCTGTGCATTTTATTATCTCAAAAACTCTACAGTATAGATACTATCCCCAATTATACACATGCATATGTGTGTACATATGTGTGTTATTATTCTGGATTTACAGTTGAGGTTCAGAGAAGTTAGTTAATTGTCCCCATGGTCCCATAATAAATGACAAAACCACAACTTAACAGCAGTTATTTCTGGCGTCAAATCCTATTCTCCTTTAACAACTGCCTTGCGTGTTTTGTTGCAGTATCTGCCTTGTGCGACTCCGAAGACTCACACCTGACTTTGGTTTTGACATGGGTGTGCCTGTTACCCTCACAGTCCATGTATTATCTGACTTTCAGCTTTCTATAGTAAGCTAGTATTTTTTGTTTGTTTGTTTTATCAACATTAATGTTAATGTTATTGGTTAACCTACTTGTCTGTAATTGAAATCAGACTTTTTCTTTGCATTTCATTTCTTGAATTTAAATTTGAAATATGATTAGATAGGAATTCAAGATACAGTTCTAACACAAAGCATTTATGAGAATTTAAGTTTTACTCTTTAACTATTTAAGAAAATATATTAAATTCACCGAAATTTCACAAATTTAGCTTATAATTTCTTAAAAATTTGGTTCTCCTGCTTTTGTTCAGTGTATCATTAAGATAAATCAATATTCTAACTTTTCCATGTAGGAAAAAATTATAGTTGTGTTGGTGCAGGTGTATGAGTAGAGAAGGGCTGGGAGCAGCCAGCCAGTAGCACCTCAGTTTTGCATTCCATTTGGTATATTTAAGAAATGAATAAAATCTGTACTTGTAAAAGTAACAAGGAGAATTTCAAAGATGACTTTACCCAGTCATGTTATTTTTCATGAGAGAGTAATGCTGTTTCTTGGAAGTTACTGAAATAGTTGGTGTATTTCTATTTACATACCTATATTTACAAATAGATCAAGTAAGTATTTTGCTCTAATCTCATTGTAGTGGCATTCTTGTCTGTCAGCCTAAGATACAGATTGCCGTGGATATTGTTAGTGTTGTCTGATTTCATGTTACTAAATCACAGCTTATAGAATTCCTGTTTCTGGAGCTTTTAAAATATGTTTTGTATAATTTAATCTTTCTGCAGAACTCTAGCCTAAGGTTAATGAAGTCCATTGAGAAAATTGCAGGAATCTGTCGTCTATTCCTGTTACCCTTCAGTACCTCTGGAGAATACTTGAATGCATGATCTGTCTGTGGCGGGCTTTTGTTTTCAGAGTATTGTCTTAGTCTGTTCACGCTGCTATAACAAAATACTTCAGATTGAGTAGTCTGTTAATAACAGAAGTGTACTTCTCACAGTCTGGAGGCCAGGAAGGGAAAGGTCAAGACTCTGCCAGATTGGATGTTTGGTGAGGGCTGCTCTCTGCTTCAAAGATGGCGCCTTTTGCTGCATCTTTACTTGATTCAAGCAGAAAAAGCCTTACAAGCTCCCTGGGGCCTATTTTTCAAGGGCACCAATTCAGATCATGAGGGCTTTGCACTCATGACCTACTTACCTATCAAAGGCTCCATCTCTTAGCAACACCATGAAGGCGATTAGGTTTCAGCATGAATTCTGGAAGGATGCAAACATTCAGACCACGGCAGTAACTAACTAAATTATGCATTTTCTATGATCCCTTACTTAGGTACTTAATTGCTATTTGCTATCATACTAAATTTTTAAGAGAAGAATGTCAAGTTTTTAAAGGCTCTCCATAATAAACATTAAATAGGAAATGTTCATTAAATTTTTGGTTGGGATATTTTGGGTTTTCGTCTTTTAAAATAAGGTTTTTGTTATATGAGAAACAGGAATTTGCTGAGGGGTTTCTTGGTTACCATTCTACAGAATTTAGTTACAATGCATTAATAATACTGGGGGGCTTCTCCCTACTAAGCAAATACCACATTATAAAAGTTTATAGAATGTGTACCTTTATAAAACTTGCTGAGATTTGGGGAAAAGTGGAAACAAGAGGCACAGAAACAACAGGGCATTTTTCCAATAGTGTGGTTAGAGGAGATTTCTATTGTTTTAATATGTATTTAACTGTGGTTGGCATTACAATTTTCAGGTAATTATTGCTAAGCCATCTCACAATTTTTTTGCTAATTAACATAAATGAGATCTCTAACTTGAAAAGATTTCTTTGATTTTGTCACTTTCAGGTCAGACTATGAGAGGGACATAGGAGAGACAGTCTTGCCCCCCTTTTCCACTGCTGCAGTCCCAGTCGTCATCATGTACCCTTGCTTTATTCCTTCGGCCCCTCACTAGTCATCCTGATTTTACCTCTTAACCAAGTCATCATACACAGCACTGCTTCCCATTAGCCTTCAGAAATCCTCTTTCATCAACATCACTTCCTTTGCTGAAAAGTTTTAAGACCTTCTTCATGGCCTGGAAGGCAGAAAGCTCTAAGTAGGTGGTGGCTATTTAGAATTATTTCTACAGTCCTCTATTCATTTCTTTCTTCCTCTGAACTCCCCTAACCCTTATTGTCTTTACGTTTTTAATCACTTGACTGTGCATGATACTGTTCTTGGTTTCAACTTGTGTGAAAAAGTATGAAATTCTTAAATGGAACGATATAGGTCATATTCTTTTTTAAAATCCCTAAAGCTCACTGATGTACACAGCTATGATTTAACAATAAAAAAAAAAAATAAAATAATAAAAAAAATAAAATTCCTAAAGCTTTCAATTAATGAAGTTAATTGAATTATATCAATATATATTATTTTGCCAAGATTTTAATTATTTTCTACAGTTTATTTTCATACTTGCCATAGGCACTCAATTATATTATTGGAGTACATTTTAAAAATTTATTATGTATCTTCTGAATACACAGTATAGAGAAGTAGGAAAGGCAGCTCACAGGCTTGCTTACAGTTTCATTATTTTTTTATATTTTAGTTTATGTTAGCACTTAAAACCAGATTTTTTTAATTTTTTTTTTTTTTGGAGTTTTTGGCCAGGGCTGGGTTTGAACCTGCCACCATTGGTATATGGGGCAGGTGCCCTACCCCTTTGAGCCACAGGCACCATCCCCCCCCAATTTTTTTAAACCAAATCTATAGCAGTTATGTCAAAGATGTTGAAGTATACATATCTGTGATTAAAAAAACAAAAAATTATCTTTAATGGCTGTTTGAAATCATATTCTTATAAAATATAAGATAATATTCTTAGAAGTTTTTATGATTTTTCATTTCAGAAAGCTTATGATTAAAACTTAACATTTTGAAATAATAAGAGTGAGAGAGAAGGGAATGTATTTTATTTTCTTTGGTATTTATTTACTTTGTGCTTGGCACAGTTCCTCATATATTGCCACAATGAACTTAAGAGATATCAAATGTCCCAAATTATTATTGAAGGTAAAGGAAATTGGGTGCAAGATCATGCAGCATGCGAACAATAGTGCTGTTGTCATCATGAAGCCTTCATCGTCATTGAGACTGTTTAGGAAAATGAAACAATATTGAGAGTGGATAAAACAATGGAAGTATTAGCAATATATATATATAACAACAGTGGTACTGGTAAAAAATTTTGTAAGAGGAAATGGCTGCATTTACTATTTTGGAAATTTCCACCCTATAGAAAAGTTAAAATAAGGCTGAGGCAGAGGATTGCTTGAGCGCAGGAGTTGGAAGCTGCAATAATCGATGCAGCTACCACTACACTCTACCCAGGGCAACAGAGTAAGACTCCATCTCAAAAAAAATTTTTTTTTAAGTTAAAATAATAAAACTAAGATCATATATTCTCTGTCTATATCCACCAGTATAACATTTTTCTATATTTGCTCACTCTCTTTCTACACACGCGCACGCACACACACACATACTTTTTTTTTTTAAGCATTTGAAGGTAAGTTTCAGACATACTGGCACTTTCATACTTGAGCATAAATTTGTTAAAAAAATAAGGACTGTCCTTATAACAATTATAATACCTAAGAAATTTTAGTTTAACTCAATAACATTATCAAATGTCAATTCCATATTTCCCTGTTATCTCAAAACTGTCTTTCATGCCTGAATTTTTTTTTTTTTATGCCGGAATTTTTATTTACTTTCTCCAATCCAGTATTTAGCTGGGGTTTGTTTATTTTTTTAATGTCTTTGACTTTTTTTGAAGAATCCTGGCCATTTTTCTTTAGAATTTCCCACATTCTGACTTTGTCTGATTGTTTCCTAAGGATTAGAATTACCTGAATTTATCATGTTAAACATTTTTCACAGTGATAGCACATCTGTGCTGTTGTGTACTTTTAATCACACCGTATCAGAAATCATCTAATGCCAACACATAATTTATGATCTATTTATTTGTAATTGGCAGCCATGACTTAATTGCCTGAATTATTTTTTCATTTTTCAAATAGACAACAACTGAACGTCCTTTCATTCAGAAGCTGTTTCGTCCTGTGGCTGCAGATGGACAGCTGCATACATTAGGAGACCTCCTCAGAGAAGTCTGTCCTTCTGCTGTTGCTCCTGAAGGTAACTAATCCAGCAACACTAAAACATTCCTTTTATTCCCTGTTCTAAACCCTTTATTACTATGGTAAAGTAAGCATTCTGCATTTATAAATAACATTTTATTTTAGGAAGATATTTTCATTATTTTTGAGGGGAAAGATCTTTTGAAAAAGAAATATTGAATATTGAATATATTATTTTATAAACTATTGACCCTGGGTGGCTCCTGTGGCTCAAAGGACTAGGGCGCTGGCCCCATATGCCAGAGTTGGCGGGTTCAAACCTAGCCCTGGCCAAAAAAAAAACTGCATAAACTATTAACCCCAATGAAAGAACAAATTGACCCTCTTTAGCAAAATAAAAGTCTTAATTACCCTCTTACCACATCTCTGTTTCTTGGATTTTTACTCTATAAAATTCATTTCTGGTAAATATTATTTTAATCTTACACTTTGTTTCTTAATCATAAAGAAGTCAGAGATGGTAAAAATGATTTTCTTTGATAGTTGAACATTGAAAATACTAATAGTGGAAAACTATTTTATTTGAATTTCTGCTGTTTTCTACTTAGATCTTCTTTACTCAACATTGTTCCTTTAGGCTTTGACATTTTATAAGTCCATTCAAGAACTTGGCCTGTTTGATGGTCCTCTGTTTGTTTCTTAGGTTAAAGTTCCTGTGGGCAAAGGAAAAGTATAAAAACTGCTGAAGTCAGTTCTGTTTTTTTTCATTGCAACATTCAGAGCACAATAAAAGAAAACATGCTCAGAATTTCATAGGTTACAGTTACGACTTTTGACACACACGTGTATATACACTCAGCCCTCTGTTCTGTATTAATGGGTTCCACATACACAGATTCAGCCAACTGAAGATCAAAAATATGGGGGCAAAAGGAATGGTTGCATCTGTACTGGAGATACATATAGACTTTTTTCCCTTGTCGTTAGTCCCTAAACAATACAGCATGACAAGTTATATGTAAATATTGTACCATTTTATGTTAGAAAATTTAACATCCATGGGTGTTAGTATCTGCAGGGTTCCTGGAAGCAGTCCCCCACAGATACGGAGGGACAGCTCCGTGTGTGGGTGTCTGTGTAAAATGTCCTGCTGCTTTTCCCCTCATCTTTGCCCTGTTATTCAATGACTTGACTCTCAGTTCTATTATTGACTATTAAACTATAGGGGAAATTTTCAGTGGCATATTACTATGTGCAATAATATATTATATAGACTTCCTTTTGTTATACATAGTAAAAAAATTTTAAACTTACTACTTTAAATCCTTGATGGAGGTAAGGCATTAATAAATAAGAAGGTAATACTTTAATAGATAATGCTGTTTTTCTTATGAATATATTCAAAGTTGGAGGATTGCAGGATTACTTGCATGAAATTACACCACACAGTTAGAGAAGCATGCCAAGGCTAAGGAAATGGTTTGCCTAAAAAGTAGAATTAGAAGCAGCGACTCTGGGGTTAATGTTGACCTTCCAACCTGGATGACTTAACAGAGACTATGGAGCTCAAAATCTGTCTCATTTGGTCTGTAGATATAACGATTTTCTTTAGTGGAGCATGCTTGCTATACTGGCATTCCTGTTTGTAAGTAGTACTTTTAGAATGAACAGAGGTTCAATAGCAAGCGAGAAGAGGGGCATCTAAAATGCCTTCAGAATTAGTAACAGAAGGGATCAAAGGAACAGACCATTGACCACTACCCATATTTTTTATTTGTTTGAGGTTGGAAATGAGTTTTTATAAAGTCTTAATTTATCATTTATCTTCACTGAACTTTACTGGATTGTATAGTCCAACTTTCTGATGATGTCTTGCATGTGTCCTCCTATCTCTAGTGTTGGGGAAATATTTGCTGAACATTCCAATTATTGAGTTCTCTGAATCATCATTACCCTGAAGCATATTTCTTACAATCATTAAATCATGGAATAATTAACATTAAATCAGTTAACATACTGTCCTAAAATTCTAATTCATTTTTACTGCTGTGTAATTTTAGTTTTCTATAAGAATTTCAGTTAAATAACATTTTTGACAATTCAGTGATATTTGTAGAGTTGTGTAACCATCACCACAATGAAACATTTCCATCACCTCAGAGTGTTCACTTGCACTTATTTGCAGCTCATCTCTGATCCCACTGCCAGTCGTAAACAACTACTGGTCTGCTTTTGGTATCTGTAATTTCCCTTTTTGGATATTCCACATAAGTAAAATTATACAATACATTGTCTTTTGCAACTGGCGTTTTTCACTTAGCATGATGGTTTTGTGTTTCATCCACATTTGTAGTAGCCTTAGTTTGTTCCTTTTTAATAGGTGAATAATGTTCCATTGCGTGGATATATCACATTTTGTTTATCCATTTTCCAATTGGTGGGCATTTGGATTGTTTCCAGCTTTTCTCTTATCTGAATAGTACTATGAACATTTGCATGAGTCTTTGTGCGAATATATGGTTTCATTTTTCCTGGCTAGATTCCTAGGAGTGGAAACGTATATAAAGGAACTCAGTAAAAAGTCTCTTTCCCAACTCCTCCTCTCTAAAGACACGTATTGCTGTTTTTGTATGTATCTTTAGAGATAGTTAAGTAAACTTTTATTTTTGAACTGAAGTTACAGAAATTTTGACTAGGGAATTCCCAGTAACTTTAATCAGGGAATAATGACCGTTCCAGTTCATTTTCCGTATGTTGTAAGGATGTTTGTTTTTAATCTTTTTAATGTTTATTTTCACTGTATTCTTGAGGATTTTGTGATATAATGTAAATTAGACCATTTTTTTTCACTTGAAGTGTAATGAAGGGGCTAATAATGTTTGTCACTGGTAGAGATGAGACCTAAGCCATTGGCTTTCAATTATTCATTTCTCTGGGCCTGATTCTTCTTGCTTTTTGTGTACGTTGTAGTAGTAAAGAACATTGGAAAAATATCATCTTAGTACATTTATGTTTCTATAAAGGAATACGCGAGTCTGGGTCATTTAATAAAGAAAAAAGGTTTCTTTGGCTCAGGGTACTGCTGGCTGGAAAATTGGGCCCCCGATGAAAGCTTCAGGCTGCTTCCATTTGTGGCAGAAGGCAAAGGGGAGCTGCTGTGTATAGAGGTTGCCCTGGGAGGGAGGTGGGGGAGTTGCCAAATTCTTTAACAGCCAGCTCTCATGGGGACTAACAGATCAGGAACTCAGTCACTCCCCCTCACCCTGTTAACCTATTCATGAGCCCCCATGGCCACACACTTCCATTAGGCTTTACCTCTACCACTGGGAATCAAATTTCAACATAGGGTAGGGGGCAACTACCATAGCAAATGCTTTTATCAATTAAGAGGAATTGAAATTTAGGCTGAAAGTTTAATATTCAACTTTATTACACTTTCCAAGTTACGACATTCTACTTTCAAAAATAGGTTGTTTTAAACTGACTTATTTTTGTAAGATCTTTAATTATTGAAAAAGTCACAATGAAACTGAAAAACTTGGAAGAAAAATCTTCATAACGATCTGCCCGCTAATCAGCAGCATCTGTCCCATGTTTGCTAGTGTCAGCGCTCTCTTTATATACATCTTTAAAGAATTATTTAACTGTAGAATCTTTGAGTTAATTTAGTTCTATCTCTTAATTTTTAGGTGATTGACCAAAGGTCTCTTAATTGCTTAATTGCAGAAGTAGAGATAGAACTCGGGTGTCCTCCTGGTCTGTTGGTTTTTCCACTTTACTAGGCTAGGGTTCATTTCACCTTCTTCTCTTTTTGTTTTTCTTTTCTTGTGTGAAATCACCTACATGTTGTTGTCTCCATATTTCCTGGTATGATTGTAGGAACCTGAGCTTCCACTGTTTTTATTTTGTTCATCTCGTTGCTTTGGTGTTCCTGGGTGTAATACTGGCCCTTCTTCTTGCTGACGTTGTTGAAATGATGACTGTGAACATCAAGCTGTAAAATGAACAGTGGTCACACACTTTGAGCTGACAGCCTCTATCAGAACAGTACACACAGGATTATCATTTCCATGGGTCTGCTTGAAGAGTGGCACTAAACTTGTGAGGCTGTTTATTTTTTAAAGACAAAATTTGTAGTCAGCCCTACCTATACATCCTTTCCAGGAGAACACACAGTGTGATTTCCCTTTTACTTTTTTGAACAGCGGGGCAGTGAGACAGCCATATAATTTTAATCCACAAACCTGCCTCTTAAGTGATGTCACATGGTATAGGTGAGGACTTTTGTGTGACAAACTTCTTCCCCATCCCCCAACTGTCAAATGCTTATATTGATGGGGGAGATACACACTTCATTGAAATGACATAAATAAATAGTACCTATGCTTTTGTGGCATTTTTGATGTTAACCTTTCATACCAAGAAGAGGCTACATCTCTCACTCTCTAACACCAATATCTTTTCTTATTGTCTTTTTGTTTGTTTGTGTTTTAGACAAATACAAACACTCTGTCCCACTCTGTCACCCAGGTTGGAATGTAGTGCCATGATCACAGCTCACTGAAACCTCAAGCTCTGGGACCCAAGCAATCCTCCTACCTCAGCCTCCCAAGTATCTGGGACTTCAGGTGCACAACACCATCCCCAGCTACTTTTAAAATGTTTCATAGAAACAGGGTCTCACTATGTTGCTAGCTGGTCTTATGCAATCCTCAGCCTTGGCCTCTCAAATAGCTGGGATTGTAGATGTGAGCCACTGTGTCCTATTACCTTTTCTTTAGAAAAATTTTTATCTTTGCCTCTTCCTTTGTCACCTTATATCAGGAGATAACTGTCATTCTAAAGTCTGTGGTGAGTACCCAAAACATCAAGTCACTGTTTTCAGTAAACTGTTAATGTCTGGTTAAAGACACCTGTGGTATTGTCCAATGGAAAGCGTTTTGACACACCTATTCTCAACTTAAGGTGAAAGCGAAAGAATTTAAGGTTGGGTGTGTATGGATGAGAACTGGCTGTCATCAGATGATAAAAAGAGAAAGTACTTCATAAAAATTACGTGGCACGATTGTCTACTCCCTACAAGTGATTCAGGCACAAAGGAATTTTGTCTTATTTCATCATATGAAAGTAGAAGTACTGTTTATGAAGACGGCTTTAGATCACTATTCTCATGGAGTAACTAATGATGAGCTGTTTTGTGTGTTTCTTTCTTTCCTTTTTTCCTTTTTTTTTTGGTAAGTGGCTGGGGAAGTTAGTCAAGTTAGAGGTAACAGGAAATGACCAAAGGTGAGCTCAGGTAAATTGTTTTTGTGGTTTCAGCTGTAGTTAACATGACTCAGAGATCTAAGCTTCTGTACCAGACCTGAAGTGAAATACTTTTTACTTTGGATACTCCTGCCTTTGCCCAGTCACCTCATTTCCCAGTCTTCGAGAGTGTGTTGATTAGTCCTCTGTAAGAATTGGGCTGTTCTGTCCCGAATTCATATTGGATATTGAACAAACAGAGCGCATGGGTAAGGAAAGGCTTACCTGCCGTTGCATATCAGTAAAGGTTCTCTGTACCTCTCCCACCACCAAACATTAATACAAGCCCACAGCCACTTGCCATTTCCTGATTCCATTTCTGCCCTGCGGCCCGAGAATTTATTTACTTCTTGATATCCCTTCCAACTACCCTTTAACTTCTGGTTTCCACTCATGTTATAGATTTCATCATTTATCAGTCACTTTCTTTGCATTCTATTATCTTCTGACGCTGAGGAAACTGAAGTATATAAGACACAGTCCAATAGGTGGGGACAGTTGGTTTTATATGGTAACGGACATACGTAAAGAATATTAGGAAACACCTAAGAGTTGCTATCTTAGGTCTCTGAAGGAGAGAGTGGAGGCTAAGCTAAGGCTTAATTAAAAAATGCACAGAGATTAGTTGAAAAAAAAGCATTCAGGTTACATATGCTACATGTTCACTGTAGAATCCCTCACCAGCTACCCAAGGGCTGGTTGTTCAGGATACTGTGTGGTCTAAGATGTTAATCTGTTTTCTGAGGAAGTAGTTATGTTTTTCCATCTTTCCCGTTGCATCAAGTTTTCAGTGAGATCAAGAGTGTTGGAGAGGCACTGAAGATCTGAGTGCTGATGCTGATTTAGTATTTGCCTTGATGAGTTAGTACATTGAAAGATAATTTTAACAAATGAGTCTGGGAAATTAGAATACCCCATTTAGATGGTCTAACTTAAAAATTATATTGCTGTCTTGGTGCCCATAGTTCAGTGGTTAGGGCACAAGTCACATACACTGAGGCTGGCAGGTTCAAACCCGGCCCAGACCTGCTAAACAACAATGACAACTACAACAACAACAACAACAAAAATAGCCAGGCGTTGTGGCGGGTGCTTGTAGTCCCAGCTACTTGGGAGCCTGAGGCAAGAGAATTGCTTAAGCCCAATTAAGTTCGAGGTTGCTGTGAGCTGTGACACCAATGCACTCTACTGAGAGCGAAATAGTGAGCCACTGTCTCAAAAAAAAAAAAATTTTTTTTTTAAATCATATTGCTTTAACTTGCTTTATGAGAAACCACAGAATAATTGTTACAAGTAAGAAAAGATAATGTAGTCACTTGTTTCTTCTTTGTTTTGTATAGATTGTGTTAATAAAATGAATTAACTAATTGTGACACATTTTTGACATAAAGCAATTAGGAAAAAAGAAACATCTAAATTTCATGCTCTCCATACAAGGCAGATTCAAGTATTTAAACAAAACAAAAACTGGTTGTAATCTCATGATTTGAGGTTTAAACCAGCAATAGTCATATTTTGTCAGCATGATGTTACTGCCCTCAGAAGAGTCAGCATTTCACCTTGCACAGAAATTTATTAAAAACTAGAATCCACCAAGCTTCATCAAATTAAGGGTTTTTGAGTAGGATGATAAAGGTTTTATAATTTCAGTAATTCTTTAGTCAGTCATTTACAATTTGAATTAGAATGAACTAGTATCCATCTGTATCTTCACACTGATTTGGGCAATCATTTAGTTTTTTTTTTTGATGGATGCAGGTTTCTTATTTTATAAAATACGAATGTTTTCCTGCTACCACCTCACAAGATGAGTGTAGAGCCAAAAGGTTTTTTTTGTTTTTTTTTTTTTGTTTTTTTTGTAGTTTTTGGCCCCGGCCGGGTTTGAACCTGCCACTTCTACTCCTTTGAGCCACAGGTGCCGCCTGCCAAAAGTGTTTTGAAGTGAACTTTCTTGTATTTTTCCAGGATTTTACAAGTAACTTTTTGTTTGTTTGTTTGTTTCTTATAGTTCTGTTAATATTTTGCACAAATAAAAGAACTGCACTTAAAAGAAATTTACCAAGTAAAGTTTGTTGTTGATAATCCCCCTAGGCAAAGGCAAGTACTATGATGTTTGACATACTCAGAAATTCTAAATGTGCGATGCTCTGCATGTATTACAGCTGCTTATAAAGATAAAATGCTACAAATTATGGTAAGAGTTTTTTATGCCATGTTTGCCTTTTTAGAAATTAGCTTCTGGACATGATTAGAAATGCTGGGAGTGTGGTTCTCATAAGGAAGAAATAAACTTATTTCACTAAGGCATCTCCATAGTCACTGCCTCTTCTGCAACCAGCTTGATTATCATCATATACTTGTGAAAATGTATTAAAACTCTTAAAGGCAAGACATCCAAAAGTAGATTGCAACAGGTGGTTGCTACGAGTGAAAGTTTTTCATTGAGGAAAACTATAAGTAGCAGATTGCACATGATTTCCTGTTTCATCTCTTCACAAGTAACCCTGGAAGGTCCGTTTATAGTTTTACTGGGATGCGTGTAGGATGGGGTCACGTGATTGTAGTGGGAGCGTCTCTCCTTCTTAGCCTACCACTCTCTGCTCGTCATTGTTCTCTATTCCTCATTAGATACTTACTTTATGAAAGAAATGACAATGTCATTTGCAGTGGGAATTCCAAAAGTTCTGCAAATGTAGCCTGTCAGAGCACAGATCTGCTATATGCATTTTTAAACGTAGTAGGATCAGTTTAAACTTGGTAATTAGAATATATTTTCCTTTCTTAAATTTACCATTGTACTATCAAATTCTAAGTTTAAATGAGTCAGATTCTTTACTCTGATTGTTTCATTCTCCCCCCACCTCCATATCTTATCACAGCTCCTGGGCAATGGTGACTAATCTTGCTGATACAGAATCTCTTAACGCTTAAGTTTATGAACTTAGGTCTTTGCTAAAATCAAACAAAAAGTGCTGATTATTTTCATTCACTGTTATTGGAGATGATGAGATGATTGAACCCAATAGAAGATTACATCTGATTTCCCTTCCTTAATTATTGTTCCCTACCTTAATCTCAAGAATGGATTGAATTAAGCTGACTTTCCCAAAAGTGGGGGAAACATATGCTTGCACAACTTTCATATATACAGGGTGTCCATAAAGTTCAGGTGCGATTTAAAATTAAGTATTTTTATTATATATACTTAAAATAAGTATATATTTTTTTCATGTATTTTATCTTTACAAGAAAATAAAAATCTCTTACAAAATAATAACATAATGCAGACAGGAAGCAAGTTGTTTCTTTATTAATGTAAGTTCAGTGAGACTTCAGTCTCATATGTATAAGACTTCAGACTTATGTATGTATAAGACTTCAGACTTATACATACAACACACACACATAGTGTCCTAAAATGTATACATGTTTTAAGGAAAAGACTGTATTAAATTTGTAATACTCAAATCATGTTTGATTTCTGCAATTACAAGAGGTGCTTAGCCTCTTGTTTCTTTTTTTTCTTTTTTTTTTTTTTTTTGAGACAGAGTCTTACTTTGTCACCTCTATAGAGCGCTGTGATGTCACAGCTCACAGCAACCTCAAACTTTTGGGCTTAAGCAATTCTCTTGCCTCAGCCTCCTACATAGCTGGGACTACAGGCACCCACCGGAAGGCCAGCTATTTTTTTATTTTGCTATAGTTGTCATTGTTTAGCAGGCCTGGGCTGGGTGTGAATCCGCCAGCACCAATGTATGTGGCCAGTGCCCTAACCACTGAGCTACAGGCACCAATCCAGCTTCTTGTATCTAACCAGCATTTCTAGTCATGTCTAGAAGCTAATTTCTAAAAAGGTAGACATGGCATAAAGGTGACTTGTAGAGTCTCTTGTAGTTGTGCCTGTACCTAAAAGGTATCTATATTTTAAATTAAACAATTAAGCTTGAACTGTTCTATACTTGATAAATATCAATGGGCTCTGTTATACTCATCTGTAATTTTTGGATCATAAGCAGATATAAAACATTTGAACCTATAATTTCAAAGTTTATTAATGAATGAAGTTTAATTTCTAACTTTTACCATGGTTTTTGTTGTGTCAGGAAGCTTTAAAGCAGTTTATTTCAATGGTCTTGGAATCACTTAATATAATTTTCTTTAACTTAAATTTTGGATTATGTCCTTCACTAAGATAGAAAGATTATAAGCTAAAATCAATGAAAAAATTAACATGGATATGTTCTGAAATCGTTTAAAATGTTGAGAGTCAAGGCTCTGGAAATATTTGAGGCAGAAATAATTAAAATATAGACAATAAAAAATGTATACCTGGAAAGAGATATGTGGTATATATTAACTCGGATATTATATGTTCTGCTAAGACCTGTACTGCTAAGTGAGTATAGATCCGGAAGAGGTTAATGTAAGTATTTTTAAATGGGTTTGTATTTCTCTGATAAACAGCACTCTCCTTCTGTTTGTGATCATAGGATAAAAGCCCTGTAAGCTTGTATATGTTCATTTTTACTACTACATCATGTAGTGTGCTCTTAAGATTGAGATCTCATTCCCCAGGAAGCATTTCTGTCTAAGATTAATTGCCCTTTTAAAATCAGCGTTTGATGTATTCCTTTGCCTATATCCTGGCTCGGTTTAACCCTCTGTGACCTGACCTTGCTGACTATTACTGCCGTGGCTGACTCAGAATCCTTCAGCATGATGTATGCACTTCAGTTTCAGCCTGTGGTTTTTCATGTCGATGGATTCAATTAGTTGGCATTTTACTAATGAACATATCAGAGGTTAAAGAATTTGTCAGGCAGAACAAAATTGTTCAGACTGGCTGTAATCAAAAAGCTTGTCTGTTTGCTTAAAACTTTCCCAGAAGTTTTAAGTGTTTTTCAGAAGTTTTACCTGCAATGTCACACATCCCATGAAAGCAAATCAAGTAGTTTTCTGCTGAATTTTAAATGTAATTATGAAGCCACAAAGCTAAAGTGGCCATTTAAGATGACCATTTCACCTTAGATTTCTGTTATTCCATATTTATTTGTAAGTATGAGCTTTTAAAAATTTACCTACTTAAACTGAAATTTTCTTATTAAAGCAATTATGGATATCCCTTGACAATATACCATCCATTGTGTTAGCCTCCTTTAAATTAAAAGGGTTCAACTATTTAGCATATTTATTTATTAATAGTAAGAAGGAAACTAAAGCATCTCACTAAAATCTCAAATAACATGTTCAAATTGCTTAGAAACAGGGACTAAAATCCAGTTTGGGATAGGGAAGGTTATTAGTAACCATTAGTAATAAAAATCTTTAAAAGGCAGATTCATCACATAGCATGAGTTTTCAAGTAAATATAAATGTATAACATCAATATTTTGAAAGGTTTTTTTTTTTTCCTATTTGAATGTTTTCATCTTAATAAATTTAAAAAACCCTTACCTAAAGTCTGTTGAACAATATAACTAGTACATTAGGGCCCATTCGACTTAAGGGTGATGTGCTCTATGGAATATGTATGTTGAGAGCCCTATTAAATTAATCCAGAGTTTTTTTTATCATACTTGAAGAATTTGAATTTTTTTTTTTTTTTTTTTTTTTTTTTTTTTTAAGGTTAAGGTCTCATTCTTTCACCGAGACTCTATACAGTGGCACAATCATAGCTCGCTACAGCCTCGAATTCCTGAGCTCTAGGAGTTCTGCCTGAGCCTCCTTGAGTAGCTAGGACTATAATCATACTCCACTATGGCCAGCTATTTTTTAATTTTTAGCAAAGTCTTGCCATATTGGCCAGGCTGGTCTCGAACTCCTGGGCTCAAGGGAACCTTCTACCTCTGCCTCCCAAAGTGCTGGAATTATAGGCATAAGCCAGTGCTTCCAGCCTCCAAGAATTTTTTTAAATGTTATTTAATTTGTATAATTCTTTAGTCTGGGGTTTTGTCTTTTTTTAATATATTCATTGAAGTCATATGCCATGCCGCATAAAAATGGGACTGAATAATGCAGAGAATATTAACGTGAGGCCAAACTCTGAAAGCCTTTTGCATGCCAGTCATATAATTGAATCCATAGTTTTTATATATCTCTTGGTATATCTAGTTCTAAAAGAATTGACTTATTCTCTAACTTTGTGTATACAAAGAATTGTCCTGTTTATTACTAAATTGTGGCATTCTAAAAACTGGTCTTCTGTCCTCACTTTACTTTAAAGTAGTATTTTTGACAGCTGGTTTTTGTTTTGGGGTCTTTTTTTTAAAAGAAGAGGAGAGTTGGAGGAAAGAATCACTTATTTTATTGGTGCCTACTCTGTCTAAGCCCTGTACTAGTCTCTACTGGGTGTTGGCTCGGATATCCCATTTAATCCTCCATGCAACCCCAGAGATCAGAAGTCTTTGTCCACACTACAAGATGAAGAAATGGAGACTAAGAAGTTTAAGTGATTTAGTAAGAATTCAAAATGAGGAAATTCTGATGATTTGAACTCTGAAAGAAGTATTTTGCTGCTTAGACATAAAAGACTCAAATACTAGACCTGGAAGATGTTGTTAGTGTGTTTGTGATCCTGTGCTACAGAGCAAGAAATTTACAAACTGCAACTAACAGAGTTAAATCAGAAGCTGCCATTGGTTGTAAATGTAGGACTTGGGAGACAGTCTTGATCTCATATCAATCAAAGCTGCCCTCTCTTTACATATACATATGTAAAATATAAAACCACATATATATGGTTTCTGCATAAAATTTTGTTTGAAGAAAAATTCTCCATCAATGTAATCATAAGATTTATTCTAAGAAACATTTAAAAGCATACTTTACCAAAAAAAAAAAAAAAAAAGATTCAGAAAGCTTTTTTTTAAGTTTCCCACATGATTCAGATGGTTAGCCAGATTTGCAAACCATGAATCTATATAGACATCTTCATTTTATACAAAAGGAAACAGCCTGAAAAAGATATGAAACCTATCCAGAACCCTTCATTGCTAGAATTAGAGTTCAGGTTACCTCTCAGTTTATCTTTCAGTATTACTTTGTTAACTATCAGTACATGGTTGGCCGTCTCTTCTTTGTCTTTTATATTATTGTGTATTGTTACATTCATTAAATAACCCTATATGTAGGCATCATTTTTTTCATATATACGTAAGAATTTAGCATTGTTTTGACTTCGTAATTTTCATGAGTTATTTACACGGCTAATATAATGTTTCTTTTTATGCCTTCTTTTTTTGCTTCTAAGTGTAATTGCTGTCACTCTACTCATATAGCCAAAGTTTGTCTGAATATATATATATTTTAATGCAATACAATTCTAAAAATTTTCACTTAATTTTCTAAATTTTAATTTATTTTTTTGTGACAAGAGTCTCACTCTGTCACCCTCAGTAGAATGCTGTGACATCATAGCTCACAGCAACCTCAAACTCTTGGGCTCAAGTGTTCCTGTTGCCTCAGGCTCCAGAGTAGCCACAACGCCCAGCTAATTTTTCTATTTTTAGTAGAGACAGGGTCTCACTTTTGCTCAGGCTGGTCTCCAACGCCTGAGCTGAGGCAATCCACCCCACCTCAGGCTCCCAGAGTGCCAGGAGTACAGGCGTGAGCCACAACCCCTGGCCAAAATGTTCACTTTAAAATAGATGCTAAGTTTTAAAAAGTGCTGTGTGGATATTCTACAAAGCAATGAGATGCGCTCTTCAAAATTATCCAGGGTAAAGAGATGCAGAGAAGGGCTACAAACCGTTGCAGATTAAAAGAGAGGAGAGAGACATGAAAATTATATGCAGTATGTGAATCCTTACCATGTCTGAATGTGTTAGAAACTGAATCCTCAATGCAGAAGTGTTGGAAGTTGTGGGGCTTTTGAGAGCTCTCATGAATGGTTAATGCTGGTATAAAGGGCTTGCAGGACTGGGCCCACTCTCCATTGCCCTTCCACTTGCTGCCGTGTAGCAATGCACCACGAAGACCCATGCCAGGTGCCAGCACCTTGATCTTGGATTTCCTAGCCCAGAGCTGTGAGAAATAAATTTTTGTTCTTTATAAGTTGCCGAATCTCAGGTACTCTGTTTTATCAGTGCAAATGCATCAAGACATTTGGTTCTAGATGGAATTAAAATATATTATATTATATATTGGACTAGGTTCTAGATGGAATTAAAATATATTATTGGGATAGTTGATAAATTTAAATATGCGCTATATAATAGCATATCAATATTTCAAAGTTTTGGATATCTGTATTGTGATTATATAAAAGAATATTTATATGCTGTAAATATGAAATTATATCAGAGTCAAAGTTATAGCCTAGCATTCCTGTTATCTGAGCACTTCAGGAGGCTGAAGTGGGAGGATCGCTTGAGCCTGGGAGTTCAGGGTTACACTGAGCTGTGATTGATTGCAGCACAGTACCTACCCCAGCCTAGATGACAGAGCAAGACCCTGCCTCTTAAAAAAAAAAAAAAAAAAATTACCCCCACCCAAATACCCTGTATGAAAGAAGTTTATATAGGATTAGTTCACTTGATTACTGTCTCAATTGTTTGCCTAATTTAAAGCTTCAAACCAACTTTATAAAAAAACCTGAGTGGGAGAGATATGAAATAACATTTTTCTCCTGAGTCATTTTCTTTGTAGTGACATATTTCTCATTCCAAATATTAAGTTCTAGATTTCCATTTTGAAACACAAAGATGTATTTACCGAAAACTTGGTTTACTTTAGCAGTATCATCAAGTATTTCCTTTCTACCGTTAGAGCAAAAAAATCTACTAACTTTTTACTGTTCTCTTTTTTTAGTCTCAGTGTTACCAAAATGCCCAGCCATGCTTTGTGGTTATTTAGATAGCATGAATAAGGTCACCACATATAATTGGCTTATCTGGGAACTTTTAAAAAACTTTTTGTTGTTTTAATAATTGAAGCAATCTTTATTGATAGAGTTCTTCTACATAGTTGGACTTTATCAGAGGCTCTTTCCAAACATTAATTTTTTTTTTTATTTCAAGTTAATGTGAAAGTACAACTACATTACAGTGTTTGTGTTTGTGAGGTAGAGTCCCTCTTGTAGTGCGTCCCATCACCCACGTGGTGTGCCATATACCCTTACATTACGCCCATCACGTGGGAGCACAGCCATCTCCCCGCCCCTTCCCACCTCCTTTGTTACCCCTCCCCCCAACTTGAATGAGTTTTTCTCTTATGTGGGTGTGTATTAGATTGTCTTCTGGCTTCATATTACCATTGAGTACATTGGATACTTGCTTTTCCATTCTTGTGATACTTTACCAAGAAGAGTATGCTTCAACTCCAGGTTAATACAAAAGATGTATGGCCTAGCATTCCTGTTATCTGAGCACTTCATATATCTTTGTGTCTCCATCTTTTTTAATGGCTATACAGTACTCTATGGTATACATATACCACAGTTTGTTAATCCATTCCTAGGTTGGTGGGTATTTAGATTGTTTCCACATCTTGGCAATCGGTGCTTCAACAAACAATCTAGTGCATATGTCTTTATGATTAAATGATATTTTTTCTTCTGAGTAGATGCCCTTACAGTAATGAGACTGCAGCATTAAATGGGAGATCTAATCTGAGTTCTTTGAGGATTCTCCATACTTCTTTTCAAAGAGGCTATATTAGTTTGTAGTCCCACCAACAATATTTTTTTTTATTTTTTTTTTATTTTATTATTATTATTTTTATTATAGATAAAAATATGCACCATAGATGTGGCCCAACCCATCACCCTCCCTCCACCCAAACCTCCCCCCTCCCTTCCCCTTCCTTGGTCCTTTCCTCATAGTCTTGTGGTATAGTTGGGTTATAGCCTTCATGGGAAAGCTATAGTTTAGCTTCATAGTAGGGCTGAGTACATTGGATACTTTTTCTTCCATTC
>CAUYPK010068865.1:0-26315 GCA_963574355.1 Loris lydekkerianus
AAGATATAGATGAAATCTTACAAGAGTATATGTAGAATATAAATGTCTTAATTAACACAATGACTAAGAAAATGCCAGGAAGGCTATGTTAACCAGTGTGATGAAAATATGTCAAATTGTATATAAAACCAGTGTATGGTGCACCATGATTGCATGAATGTACACAGCTTTGACTTAAAAAGAAAAAAAAAAAAAAAAACTACACAGAAGAAAAATCACACAGAGGGAATGAAGAGAAGACTAATGGATATGGGACACTAACAATGAAATCTGTAGGCACTTGGTGTCCATTATCTTAGGTCATCATTTCAACATGCCTATGTAGAAGAGGTTAGTATATCTATTTAACAGGTGAACAAACTGAAGTTAATGAGATGAATAGAACACTAGCTATTAATTCTTCCTCTTCTGACCTTGTTCTGTTTTTATCTTTCAAAGTGCTCAAGCTGTTGACCTAACTGAATGATGTATTTCCATGTGCAATATTGACATAAGCAGGCTTAGCCTCTTCTACACAGATAAGTGAACAACATTTCTCTAGGAAGTTTCTAGACTTTCTGCCCAACAGTACTCAAAGATTATCTCTTTAAGAACAGGCTTTGTAGTTTTTCTCCACATGGAGTTCAACCATTTTTTTATAGTGCCATATACTTCACTTATCAAATAATAGTAAATAAAATAGTTCAAGATAAGAAGGATCTTGCTGCATTTACAAGGGTTTAATAGATTTTCATTACTATAGGAGGGAGAATAAGGAAGACTCTTTTTGTTGATTTCTGCCCAACAGGTGACAACTTTTCTTCTGATCCCCATTATCATTCAAATACCCTTTGCAATAGGGTTGTTTCGAAAATCTTCTATAAATTCCCAGGTAACCAAGCTCCTTGGTCTGTTGCAATTCACTGTAAAACATTCTTTTAAATGATCACCACTTTTGAATTGCATGTTTATGGACAACACTTGCATTTTGCTCCCAAACTCTTCAGATCCTCATGTTTGTAATAAGAGGTCGTCAATAAAGCATTATGTCAAATTATATACATACAAGGAATGGGAAACATAGTAATATTTAGAGAGGATTTTTATCCAAAATATTGGATACTATCTTGACATTTACAGAGGAAATCTCAGTCTGGGAAAATAGAACCTAAACAAATGTTTTAGAATGGTGAGGTTTTACTCTCTCTGTTGCTGTCTCTCTCTCTCTGGGTTTGCATAAAGCATTTTGCATGCTGATTTTAATTTTTCCAGTATGTATTTGTTCAAATATTTCTTATATTGAAAAAGCAAAGAAATAAAGTTTGATCCTTCTTGTTACTTTTTAGGTCTTGAACTAGAACTTAGGATGACTCAGTACTTATTTCTCATTAAATCAGATTCATTCTCTTTCTTGCTTGCTTTTGTGGGAAAAAAAAAAAAAAATGGAAGGAAAGACCCAGTGCTGGAAAAGTGAATTAACATAACAAAAGTAAATGAAAAAGGAGTTTAGAGTCTCTTTGCTGCACACAAATTGTATGACCTCAAGCAACTCATGTATTATCACTTACCACATCTGTAAAATGGGAACAGAAGTTCTCATGGGGAGTCTGTTTATATTAAATAAGATAATGAATGTAGTATTTACATTATTTCTAGAATTGCTTCCCAAGTTGAGATCCATATAAACTATTACTATGTATATGATGAGATTAAAGTCGTGCATGTGGATTTTATTAATATACTTTCTGATTAAATCTTTCTCTAAAAGTAGCATGAGATTGACGTTAATAAGAATATTCATTTTGTGTGGATTTGCTGAAGTAAGATTCAAATTGATTTAATGAGTTTAAGTTTGAAAAGTACTAACACGTCTTGGAAAATAATTATTAGGAATTTTCTTTATGGCACTAATTTTCTATTCATATGAATCAGCTTAGCAAAGCTGTCATACTCATAATGATACAAGTGGAAATTCTCAGAGATAATGTTATAATAATAAGGTTAAACAAAGTGTTGTCAATACCATAGTGTATTAAGAGGATAATAAAGAGTTTCAGTATTATAAGGTGCTAACCAAGGATTATGTCCATTTGAGGTATAGTCCTAACATTACCTTTTAACTAGTTCTTCCAACATAGAAATTTGTAGTGGAGATTGATATACAATATCTATATAGCAGTACACATATGGATTAGAAAGCTGATGATTGGATACGATCCAGAATCAGAAGAGAAGTCATAGAGAACAAGTCAATTCTAGTTATATATTTGTTTTAAAAATTGATAAGCAAATAAATATCAGGAAATCAAAAGATGAATAAGTGACTCCCACTGGAAAGAATGACAGCCGTGAACCCAGCACAATATAATTTAAGAATTGAAATGGCAAATCTACAAAGCAACATAAAAATGTAGAACAACATGAGCAATTTGGGTATGACAATTATATTTATGAACTCATGCTATAAATAGTGCTATATACCTTATTGCTGAATATCACGACAGTCACCTTGGAAGTACTCTTGGGAAGCTATGCACTAATGCCAGTGACTAGTCCATCCTTCAAAGCAATTTTGGAATTCTTCTGGAAAGATCTTTAGAGATGTCATCATACAAGGTCTAAAAGAAGGTTCAGGAACTTGCCCCTATGCACTTACATTGGCATCACTGTACAAACAACTTGGTAAGGTTTCATAACTGTGGTGTATTAGTGTCTCGCAGCTGTGCTCAGGTCAACATGTGGCGTGTCCTGCTGAGTATCATATTGTGTATTTTTGTGTGCCATACAATGACAGCTCTTGATGGCATTTTTTCTAGGATAAGTTCATGATCTTAATTATCAGACCTTACATAGTAAATCTGTCACTAAGATTAAATGAGATACTGTATGCAAAACCCATGGCCTAGTCATTGGCCTAATTTGTCTTCATTCATACCATTGTCAATTTTGTGTATGTGTACTTACTATTTCTTGACTGCATATATATGGAATGTTCAGGCTCTATAATGAATATTTGGCCTAGCCTGTGATATAGAAAACTTTTTCAGTAATCATAGTTCTTCTTAGTCGCCATAGATTAGGAGTCATCATGTAAGCTGATATAAGAAGACTTTTTCCTTTCTTTTTCATATAGTGCTTTGTAGGTAAGACTGATAATGGCTTTTCTTTCTATGCACCATGAATTTCTCATAACTAACCTGAACTAGAGGGATGTATGGGTAAGAGAGACGATCATCAGTGTCACCTAAAAATGCTTTGAGTTGCTGCTAAAGACTAAATTTTTTTTTACACATACAGGGAAAAGGAGAACAAGGAAGAAATCATGGTCAGGAAGCAGGAGAAAGATTAGGATGACAGTGTCAGAACAGCCGCCCAGTTGACAGTTATTAAGAAAGCATTCACACTGTGGGCTGCTACAGGAAGGTGAAGATTTAGAGTCTGCCATGTTCACCTACAGAATACTGTGGAATCTGCATTGCTCAAGAACAATGTGCTATGAGTGATGTGCCAACCTGTGATCTCTCAGCATGGTGTAGTCATTTCCCAATTTTATAATCTGGCTGCTTAATGTTAAAACCACCTAGTTATCAGTATAGCTGACTTTATTTTTATTTAAGTCTCATCATTTTCTAGGCTTACCTGCTAGAGTTGCTTTTATTGTTATAGTAATAATAGTAATTTGAATTTAGGTGGATTTGTCTGTGTACTCATAGGACAGGCTCTCTAAGAAGAGACCAGGGCACTAGCTTTTCAATTTATGGTATAATTATCCACAATAAGCATAGAAAGTAAGAAAAAAAGGTATAGTCTGTTCAAACTGGAGCTGGTAAGGTTCTCATCCCTTAGAGCAAAAAGCTCTGATGTTTGGATTAGGTTTTCACTGGAGCCTAATCCTTATCCCAAAACTTCTAGGAAACTACCTACCTAGCTTGCTTCTATTTAGAAAGATGCTCTGAGCGTAGAAGTACACAGAAGTAGCTTAGATTCTATTGTACTATTGCATCAAAAAGCTACTTCTAAATAATCATTCACCTTCTACATCACCCAGCAATATGCTTATGAAAGCTGTTTTCTTTCTTGTAACTACAGGTGTCAGATGCATCAAAAAAGCAGAAGTGCCCTTTCAGCTCTTCTCTGTGCCATTCCTTGTCAATTTCATGCTGCCTACAGCAACAGCACAATACTGAAAACAGCAATGATGTCACTGGAAGTGCTCCGTGATTGACAGACAAGAGCAGGCACAGTCAGAGGTGACTCCTCAGAGAATTCAGAACTCACTTCATGTCCTCCAGAGGCTCAGCCTTGATTTGAGGGAGGGATGAAATATTCTCTGCATGAGTGAGCAGAAACAGGGTGGTCAGTTACTCTAAAGGTAGTTAGATGCAGGACAGGCTGCACACTGAGGTCTTGATTAGGTCCTCTCTAACAAGCCCATGGGGGCCCAGGAATGCGGTGATGGCAGTGAGGCACATTCTTTTTAACTCTCACATTTGTTGAAATAAGTAGAAGGTGGCATTTGTTTGGAAATCCCTCCTCAGCCCTTGTTCCCAGAACCCAGCACTCATTTTCCTGTGCCTACATAAGTAGTTCCTTAGATAAACACTACTACTGCAACAAATCACAGGGTGCCAGGCATTACCAGATGGTTACATAGAATTAAAAATATATGCAGAAAAATAAGTTCTGAAGTAAAAATGGATAAAGATGTAACTCTCCCTAATTCCTAAAAATGTCTGCTATTATAACCAGGCTGCTACAAACACTGTCTTCGTCCACCTAAAGTTTTGTGCCCATCACCCTTCTCCGAAATCCTTTACCCTTCTCTATTCATGAAATCCTACCCATTAATTAAGGACGGGCTAATGTCTCACACCCTTTTTGAACTCTTGACAATGCATATAGAGTGATTATCCTCAATAGTGATTTCTTTCTGAAATCCTATGGCCTGACTTTTATTTGTCCTTCAATCATGACTCTCCTTTTCTACCATTTTAGAATTTCTTCTCTTTGACAAAATCTAAATTCTTTGAGATTAGAGACCATTTTAAAATTCTCTCCCTTGCCGAGTACACAGGACATGAACAAGGTCTACAGGGGAATGAGCAGTGCGCTTCAGATCTCCAGGCTGGAAGTGAATAGTATAGAATCACAAATGGGGTGACCTAAGCCAGGTCCAGTTAGAGGAAGTTTCTTTCAGAAACAAACTGTTCCTTTCACTTTCCCCCTTTCTTTTCAGATGGCATTTTTCTATCTTTTCTGGGAGATTAGAAAGGCTAATGGAGTTAGACTGCTTAGACTTGAATTTGAATTCCAGTGAATGCTTAGGTAAGGCTTTGGGGGCATTTACTCAGTTTCCCCAACTTTAACATGGCACTAGTAAAAATAATTTCCTTAAGCATCATCTTGAGTTTTAACTGAACTAACATATACAACGTGCTTAAAACAATGCCTTGAACATATAGAATGCTCAGTGAACGCTGGCTATTATTTTGTTATGATTCAATTTCTTCTCTTTAGTGTAGTATTCCATTAAATTCCCCTCTGGTTTCAGTCAAAATAAGGGTCACTTGTTTGAAGGCAGAGTCCCACTGGAAACGAGTGATCCAGTAGCCAGAGGCTTGGGCAGGGTGTCAGGGAAGCAGATTTCTCCAGTCAGTGGTCAACGAACTGGTCCAGGGTTCTTTGGGCTATTCACCGATATTTTGGGATTTGGATTACCTTTGGAAGATAATGGCTAATTATCTACCAAGTATGTTTGGTCTCTCTCCATAGCACGCAGGTATTGCTGGAAGGTAGCTCTCTCCCAGAGATTATACTTCCTAATAAAACAAAGCAGAAGTGATGTATGCTGCTTCTAGTGGGAGTATGCCCCTGCTCTTCATTCCCTTTTTACTGTCTTGACCTTGGAAGCCACATGTCAAAGATACTAGGTCCATCAGAGGGGACAGTCTGAGTCTCTGAGTTAACAACTGTAAGAATGCAGCCTGCCAGTCAGCAATGCCCACAGTGAACTTGTGTAGAACACAAAATACAATTCTTTTCTGTTTAATCCATTATCTATTTGGGGGTTTGTTTATTACAGCAGCGAGTGTTATTCTAACTAACATGTTGCCTGTCTAGTAAACTAGAGAGGAAGCTTACCCATCTTACCAAAAGATAATTATTAATCCATAAGATATCAAAGTTCCAGAAACACCAAGAATATACATGCAATAATGTTTTCTTTTCTACCTAGGGCTTATATTGTATTCCAAGAACATTGAGTTAAGCTTGCATAATGGCTGGCCAGTTGAAATCATTCATAAACATATATGAAAGGGGATCCAGGGTATGTGAGAGATACAGCAGAGACTGTCTTAGGATCTTTAAGGTGCTTATTAAGGAAGATTCTGCTATGGGGAAGGAAGGAAAGGCTTGGGGGAACTTATTTATTAACATGACCAATACTAGAGGAGTTTTAAGTAAAACGGTTGAGCAAGACTAGTTTACCATTAAATTTCTAGAGTTTTAATGAATTTTTGTCAAATAGACTTAAATGCACTGAGTATATTTATCCAACTATACAGGATGTTCTAAAAGTGACCTGTAAAGTCACAACACACATGGAAAATGGGAACTTGTAGCTAAATGTACTTTTATTTACAAAATAGTCATTAAAAATTTTACAAAATATTTGAAAAATATTTTCTACAACTTAGTCACCTCTTTACACAATTTTGTAATGAGTATTTTGTAAATAAAGGCACAGTTAGCTTCAATTTTCTGTTTTCCTTATATATGCAACTTTATATTTGACTTTTAGGATTCCCTGTATATCTTTGATTTTGCTGTTGTCTCTGCTTTTAAAACTGAAAAGGCAAAAAAAGAAATAAAGATTTTACTTTCAGGGTTTTTTTATGTGTTAAATACCTGTCACCAACTTAAACTTGAACTCAGATTTGAACATGAGTCCCTCATCATGCCACTATCTTTTGACCTTTGATAATTATAAAACATGTATTACTTTTGGTTTCCTCCCAGAACATCCAGCATTAAGAACCATATTTAAGAAACTTTTCAGTCCCTGATTTCCTTTAAGTGCTTAGTAAACAATGCACAAGGCCTGACATCTTTGATACATTCACTTGATTTAAAACTGAAAAATTAGTTTAATCTACTCTCTGCCAAAAATGAACACAAATCACACCTTTATTGGTGCAAAATGGGTATGTTTTGGAAGTAGCCTTCATAAAGTGCACCCTTAACATCCTTGGGTTTCAAGGCAAGAATATAAATGGAGATGTATAGGTCGTATGTCTAAATATTTAATACTTGTAAATCCAGAAAATGCACTTCACAAAGTCATTTTCAAAACTATTTTGATTGTTTTAAGGAGTAAATATGTTAATATACGTACATGCTAAGAGGTTAGAACTGTCCACATAATGAGGACTCAATAAGTGTTAGTTGCGATTGTTGCTGGTGGTGGTAATGATGATTACTTCACCTCCATGAAGGAATGACTTAATGAGTAAATGACAGGATGAATGATTATTGGGTCACAAGGATTCCTTAATCTTGGGGGGGGGGCCTCTTAATTAATGAAACAACATATAAGAGGGTGGTATCAATACCACCAGACCCCCGTGCCACAGTAACTGTGACAAGCCTAGGCACTGGAGCTTCTATGGGCATTAATTTTGTAACAAGTGTAAAAATTTGAATCCTAAGATAATTTACTTAAATTTTAAGTTTATGTGTGATAAGCTAAGTAAAATCTAAATGCTAAAGGAAGGGTCTGAAGAAAAAATCCTGATTAAAATAAGTAATTCTAATACTGTTGGATTAATACTTTGGCTTAGTAATGTTATCATTTAAAACTAATGGGGTCAATATATATTTCTAGAAACAATCAACAAGAGCTCCTGAATTATAGTTGTGTTTCCTAGCACTGCTAAAATTAATGGTCTTGCACAATTCCTATTATAAGAATATATTTTCAAGTATTGAAAACTCTGCCATAAATTATTTTTACATAAATAATTATTTTAAAAAATCAATAAGACTATTTTAAAGTTTTGGAACTAAAATTTCTTTTTTGAAGTTGCTTTGCAAGTAATTTATGTAAAAAAAAAAAAAAAAAACACCCTTCCATTATAATAATTTTTAAGAGGACTGTCTTTTCTATTAAATTTTTTAATTTAATTTTACAGGCTGTTACTCTATAAATAGAACAATCCATTTTAAATGGACAAGGTGCAGTATATAAATGACATTATTAGTGTTGCTACTAACAAGTTTTGAACTATGCATATTTATTTACACATAAATAAAACCAAACCAATGAGGATACAAATCCAAAAGAAATGAATAATAGGGGTGGCATACCTATTTTTTTCTTACTCCAAGGTATAAATGGATCAAAATAATTAAGTCATATTGGCATGTTTCTGCATTAAATATTGAAAAATACATTGGTAAATAACTTAAAAAACAGCAGCAATAGTTATATAAAAACTATCAGATTTATCTTAACTTTCACCTTTTATTATAATCTAAGTTATGGGTTACAAGTTAATACCCCAACTGGCTGATAAAATTGATAGATCATTGCAAGTCGAAGCTGCAGTATTTGAAAATAAGAATGTGATGTACTTATAGGACAGAAAATCCAAATATTATTTACACTCATTGTAATTTGGGGACACTCAGCCAAAGCTTTTGGTTAATAACACTGAGAAATAGGTATTTCTGGAGAGGTAGTTACAGCTTTTCAAAAATGTTATAGAACTTCCCAGTTTCTAAAATGCTTTTATTCTAAAAATTTTGAATATAACATATTTACTTAACTGAATTTGCTGGTTAAATTTGTCTAGTCTGGGTATAACCCTTAAAGATACTGGAATCCATAAGCAAGAATTTACTTTTTAGTCCTAGTCTCAACCCCGACCTTCATGGAGCAAGGGAAGAGGGGCAATGATGAAATGCCTAGATAAAGAGTGACCAGGGCATGAACTAATCAACACAGGCTCAGTCAATTCATCCTAATTAATATATGGTGCTAACCTGTACCGAGTCTTTATTTTGTTTATTTCATTTTATTTTATTTATTTATTTGTTTATTCATCTATTTTTTTTTAAGACGGAGTCTCACTCTGTCACCCTGGGTTGGGTGCTGTCAAGTCATAATAGGTTAAGAGGTAGGAAAGGAAGAAAAACAGATCTTATCTAATTCCCTACCACACTGTCCCTCCAGGTTGCTATTGGGATTCTCTGAAGAGACATACTGCTTCAGAACTAGGGAAGAAACTATTGCATTTGATGTTAAACTATCGTACATGCTTTGCCCTTCTGTCATGGCACTTAGCATAAAAGACAAAACAAAAGAAAAGAAAGCAAAACACATGGGGGGGTATGCATATGCACATCCATTTCTTTCTTTCTTTCTTTTTTTTTTTTTTTTTTTTTTTTTGCAGTTTTTGGCGGGGGCTGGGCTTCACCCGGCCACCTCCAGCATATGGGGCCGGTGCCCTACTCCTTTGAGCCACAGGCACAGCCCCATCAATTTCTTTTCTATACAGATTTTAAACACTTGAGAACAGCCAAGTGTCTTACATATCTTCATATTCATTGTGGCTCCCATGCACCACCGCTCAGAAGGTTCATCCGATTTCTTACAAACTGCAAGGCTTTAGAACATTTTTTGGTAAGTGAATTGAATTCAGTTAAGATATGTTTTTGAAAAAAAAAAAAAAAAAGATATGTTTTTGATAGAGATTATAGACTAGATCAAAATCTCTTCAGCTTTCAAGACCAAATTCATTTGGAACTTCATACTCAGTTGCTCTGTTAATAATTCTCCCCCTTTCTTAATCTAGACTTTGGGCATTCTACTGCTGTGTCAACTCAATGCACTTTCAGGCCACAGAACGGTGCTGCAGATGCCCTCACTGCTGATCACATTGTCACTGCAAGACGCCTTGTCTGCTTCTTCATTTCTGTCTTCTGGGCCCCTTGCACGACCCCTTCGTGTTTCCTGCTGCTGTCTACACCTCTCTGGCTCTGTTCTTGTCTGCCCGGTTACCTGCTATCCTCTTAGCTGCTTTAGGTACCCAATAACCTTTGTGTTTCCCTCACTTTTAAATCCCTTTTGTTTCAACATACATCTACTGTTAAGCTCTTTGAATCTTATAATTACCCACAACAGTTGATTCTTCATGTTCTCACTCCTACACTGTATCCACAATTACACGCTAACTTCGTATGTCAAAAAAGAGGTCACAAATTGAAAGTGCCTGGGCTGAAACACAACTCTGGTGCATTTTATCTGGTCTACATAATTTGTAACCTCAAAAAAGAAGTGTTTTTCTAATATTTAAAAGCAATTGATTTGTATGAAAGTTCACATTTCTGGCTGCTTCTTGGAAGGCCAGAGATTTCTCAATGTCTCTCATGCTCTATCTTCTCAATGTGGACTATAGCTGAATAGCAGCTGGTTTTTTAAAAAAAATTTTTTATATAGGACAAATGCCCATTTGCAATTGTTGTCCCCCACGTCCTCTTTTTCTTAACCCTTAAAACCACCTCACTTCCTTCTTTTATGTTAAATAATACAACATTTCAGTCTGTGGTTACCACTTTAATGTGTTCTGAACTTATGACTTACCAGTTAGTTCTCACTCCTCATATTTAGATATTCTCATTTACTAAACCTCAACTAACTCTCTTTCACCTTCCCTTTGCTCTACTCCATCTCCTGAACCTAAATAGTTGATGGGAAATTTAGGGAGATGTGTTGTCTGAGCTCACAGATAGTCTGTTTTGAGCTTGACTCACAGATAGTCTGTTTTGAGTTTGACTGCTACTGAGTAGTTATCTCATTACACTCTGAAAATTTCATTAATTATTCAGATTGGTTGTAACCTCTTTGAAGATAGAGACCCAATTGTTTATGCTTCTGTAGCTCAAGGAGTTAAATTCATCTGAGTATTTAATATAGGCCATTCATTTAGGTATTTATTTAAGATTCATTATGAATGGCTAGTTTAAAGATCAGAGTGTCTAGTTGTTTGGAATCATGTGATACATGAAAAGTGGGCATGTTTAGTGGCTGCAAAATAATTATTCTTCTTTCTCCTCTTCTTTTTATTGTTTTTCTTTAGAAATATAATAAAAGAAATGTGGCCTCATCTTACAATATGTAAAAGCCATTACAGAAGAATTGAAAGTTTAAATAATAAGAATAATGAATCACACCTTTGTTACAAGGGCATCAGATTTAACATTTCTTTACTTGTTCATTATAGAAACATCTCAGAACAGTGACAACCTACAGATGCGGCATGCTGCAATTGCTGGCACTTGTGAGTGGGATGAGAGGGAAGAAGCTTTGAATCTTTGCAGCCTGTGCTCTTCTTTCCAACCAGAGTTTTCAGCCCTGTAAATGGCTATCGTGTGTACTGCCTTCCGCAAAGATTTGAAATTCATCAAACAGACAAAGTGTATATTTAATACTCACATGAGGGAATACAGAATGCCTTTCAATACATCAAACTCCTAAACCTTTTACATCCTTCATTTTTAAGCTACATGGATTTTGATTTGTACAATTTTAAAAATATTCTGAAGCCTAGTCAATCTAACAGTAAAAGCACTGTTGCACAGTAAGAAATCAAGAAATGCAATTCCGCAAAGCTGGTATAGTTGGTCCCCAGGGAAGCTTTGTTCCAATTCGGTTTGTCATAGCCCAGATCCATCATGTCTTGCGAGCCTAACTTACTACTACTGTCTTTCATCCCACCTCCCCTCCCCCCGTTTTTGGCACACTCCAACTATTTTCTGTTAAACTAGTGCTGTCACAAGAAAACATATAAAAATGCTCTTTTGCAAACACACGGTTTGGTTCTTTCCTGAACTCTCCAGAGCCACAGCTTCTCTCACTGTCTTCATCAGGGGTGAATGTTGACAGATCACTGAACCTTACTGTTGGTGGTGACAGGCTTGATGCTGTTTTGTGCAAGGTGGAAAAATACAAAATAATAAAAAAAGGTTTCTGTGCCTGGCATCTAGAAGGTCCCTGATTCAACAACAAAGGCTTATGTTCAAAGATGATTAGCTTAAAGGCATTTCAGAGATTTCTGATTGTAGCAGCAGTTGGGTGTCTTGCTACTGGGTGAAATATGTATTCCCGTGAGAACAAAGGCAGCAGCAATCCTATTCTGCTGAGATGGCACCTTTAATAATTCCATGTATTTATCAGTATTTGTGTCAAGATCTTAGGGATTTTGCCCTTCAGGTGAAGCTAAGAATAGATGGAGTGGATAGGGTCTTAAATAGTCCTCTAAGGTATCTGCAGAGAAAAAAAGATGTCCCCAGGTATCTGAGGGAATAAGAAGAAAATATTCTTGTGGATGAAAATGTACACAGCACAGAAAAATATCTCTAAGATTTCTAAAGAGAAGACTGAATAGCCTGTAGGTTATTCAGAAAGCCCCAAGATAAGCTATTGCTAAAAAAAAAAAAAATGAAAAAACTTGTACAGCACTATTTTTTCAAGTTTGAATCAAGTAAATCCAAAGAATCATATCTTTTAAAAGTTAAGCTCAAAAAAAGGGTAAACTTATGTTTCTCAAATAAAATCTACAAGCTTTGTATGTGCTGTTGCCATGGATTTTTTCTGAATAACCATTCTGCATATTGCGAACGTGACTTCAAAGGGAAAGTGGTTGATCTGCATTAGAAGGTGTAGGATGCACACGGAGTTCACATATGAGTGATGTTCTCCCTGTGGCCTGTGGCCAAGTATGACACCTTCTGTCACTACGCGAGGCCGATTGATAAATGATTGATTCACGTGACATCTTTTCCCTTGTGGACCTGTACTGGGCCTGGTTTTTCGTGCTTCAGATCCAGGGCAAAGAGCTTCAACCAAGTGTGCAAGGGTGAGTTCTAGAACATCAGAACTAGCAGGGACTCAAATAGACTTTTCAGGTAACTTTCATACAGCCTCCCAACGTTTGAAAGATCAGAAAGTCAATGTGAAGAAATGGGACACAGAATCCTTCACAGCCTTTGAGGGTGAATTAGGACAGGGGAACAACCCTGGATAGTCACACTAAAACAGAAGTCTCAAACATTGCTTTAAACAAGAGCAGAAGTCCACAGGAGTCCATCCTATCTTCCTATCTGTTTGGGAAGTGAACTTTCATTGACACATCTCTGATATCAGTTATTTTCAGGCTGATAGGCTGATGTCATAAGGTGAGATTTCAAGTATACAGTGAAATCAAGCAGAAGACAAAACGTATTTTCAGAGATGAATAAGCACTTGTCATCAGGAACTATCCTGACAGATAATTAGATTAAATCTGATCTCTTCCAAGATATTTTTGGGGGGCATTTCATTGAAGTCAGAAGCACACTTCCCATGTAGGGACTGACATTATTTACTTTTTTAGACAAATTGATTTGGGGATAAGACAAAAATGAATTATATAAACAAATGTGGTCATGCAACTACAGTAATATAGAGTAGGTTATGTCAATTTAAGATAGAGAATTATACATTTCTTCAGTTTAGTACTCCACTTTCAAAAATTCAGGTCAAACCATTCCACCTCTAGAACTTTTGATTCCTAAGGATTCTGGATTTGTAATCTAGGATGGGCTCTACACACCTGGCTCCAGCTAGTCATGCACCATCTAACATTTTAGTTAATGACAAAGTACATATGTGGGCAGTATTATAATCTTTTGGGATCATATGGTACCTTTTCTATCTTTAAATGTGTTTAGATATACAAATACTTGATACTGTGTTACAACTGCCTACAATATTCAGTATAATAACATGTTATATAGGTTTGTAGCCTAGGAGCAATAGGCCATACTGTGTAGCCTGTGTGCATGGTAGGCTATACCATCTAGGTCAGCGGTTCTCAACCTGTGGGTCATGACCCCTTTGGGGGTTGAATGACCCTTTCACAGGGGTCGCCTATATACATCCTGCATATCAGATATTTACATTATGATTCATAATGTAGCAAAATTATAGTTATGAAATAGCAACGAAAATAATTTTATGGTTGGGGGTCACCACAACATGAGGAACTGTATTAAAGGTTTGAGGCATTAGAAAGGTTGAGAACCATTGGTCTAGGCATATGTAAGTACACTCTGGTGTTCACACCACCATAAAGCCACCTACTGGTGCACTAACCAACACAGGACTGTGTTTAAAAAACAAAACAAAGCAACAAGTTTGTCTTCCAGCCAATGCATTTCTATTGTACTAAAACCTTTGATGCCTGTATAGCTATTGAGATTCTTCTTCTTCTTCTTCTTCTTCTTCTTTTTTTTTTTTTTTTTGAGACAGCGCCTCAAACTGTCACCCTAGGTAGAGTGCTGTGGCATCACAGCTCACAGCAACCTCCAACCCCTGGGCTCAAGCGACTCTCCTGCCTCTGTCTCCAAAGTAGCTGGGACTGTAGGCAACCACCACAACGCCCGGCTATTTTTTGGTTGCAGCCGTTATTGTTGTTTGGCAGGCCTGGGCTGGATTCAAACCTGCCAGCTCAGGTGTATGTGGCTGGCACCTTAGCCGCTTGAGTCACAGGCACCAAGCCTATTGAGAGTCTTTTGATTCTCCTATTATCTTCTCAGAACCATGGAACTCTTTCTATAGAAGAAAAAAAAGCAGTACATTTACTCCTATAGGAATTCATTCCGTGCATGGACACGTGTGAGTGCATTCACATGCAGAAGCACAGGCACATGACCATGATTTCATATTCTAGTTATACCATGCTCAGACAAAGCTAGAAACTCAACAAGGTGAAATTAAGAAGAAAAATTCAAAAATTTAGTTTTGTCATCTTTATTTTGCCCTCATGCATTGTGCGTGTGTAAAATAGATAGAGGAAAATAGAGATCTGATCAGACGTTGGCGTCGCACTTCATGGTCTAGTAAGAAGAACACTCTGACTGACATTTAGAAAACCAAAGCTTTAGGCTTTATTTCTGCTATTTTTTTTTTTTTTCTGCTTATGTGATGATGAAGATGGTCCTTCTCTTTCAGGAGAGTCTTCTTATTAAAAGTGTAATAACATCACTTTTCAGAAAAGGCAATTTTGTGGATAAAATGATGTATTTGCATGTGAAAGCACTTTGTAAACTCAAATACACCGAGCAAATGTAAATGAGAAAGATTAAATCACAACATTGAGATTTTGTTCAAAAAAGTTATGGGATATTTGGAGTAGACATTTTTTTCTTTCATAATTTTGTGCATCATGAATTTTCATTTCAAATTTCAGAGAATTTTTAAGTTTTTGCTAAAGTCAACATTTAAAAATATTGTATGGATGTAAAATTATTTTATCTACACTTAAAGGGTATATAATGGTTTGATGTTTCAGTTTTTATGTATAACAAGCCTTGTTCAAACACACTAAAGACAGAGTTTTATTAGGACTGGCAAGAATGATACCAATATATATTCATGGACTGATTCCATCTGTATGGAATATGTAGATTTCATTCTAAATATAGTTTTCAGTGTTCTGAAGTGCTTGTGCTGAAATGTGAAGTACAATAAACTGATACCATACTAACAGGAAATTTAGTTTCTCAATTTAAAGAAATATGTATCCTCTGCTCACAAAATATTAGATGTTTCTAATTCAAAAATGAACGCATACAGATAAATGGCAACTCTGAAGGAATTCAAAATCCCTTATGCTACGGTATTTTACACAGTTTATTTTCCATTTCTATCCTTTTTTTTTTTGCAGTTTTTGGCAGGGGCTGGGTTTGAACCCGCCACCTCCAGTATATGGGGCCATCGCTCCACTCCTTTGAGCCACAGGCGCCACCCTCCATTTCTATCTTTAAGATAGTTCTAATTAAACCATTTAGCCATCTGATCTGGAGGATGACGTTACTGGAAGAAAAAAGACGATTTCTGAAGCACACACACAAAAGTACATGTTTGATATTACTTATTGTCACTTAATTCAGAGTTAAGATGGATTTTTCACTGATAGTTTGAATGTTTAACTATACAATCTTAATCAGACTTTGGTATATTTATTGTTCATTTTCTTTGTGTTTAAAAATATCCTTTCTAGTACATTGAAAAAACATTGAATAAGCTAAGTTTCCATAGTTCCTTAATTTTCTTATCAGTACTGGATTTTACAAGTAAAAATCCCAAGTGCAGTGGTACTGAATTTAATTTTTATTTTTTTGTTAAGTAATCATAGGATGAATTTATATGTGCTCAATTTCATCTGCACGTGTCCTGTTGAGATCTTGTCACAGATTGCTTTATGTTCTCAGTATGGTACATGCCTTTGACCCAACTCCAAAAATTCAGTTTGGGAAGACTGTAGCATTTATTTGCAAAGGTTTATGATAATGTATTTATTGTGTTAAACACAAATTACAATATCTTTAAAAAATAAAGAGACAAAATAATAATTAGAGATGTCTGTACTGTATATTCATGGACATCTGGCCTCTTAGGCTGGAAATTTACTTTTATGTCTCAGAGAACCTTGTAGGAGAAAAATATAGCCTGAGGCTTATTACTGAAGAGTCAGGATAACTTTTTTGTTCCTGGATACTTGTTTGATTTTGCTGTGCTGCTTTAGAATGTGTGATTTTTAATTTCAGGTTTTAGCTCAATGTTGGTTATCTCACTGACGAAATTAGTTTAGCCTGTTTTTCTGGAACACTGTGCTGAGTGGCTTAAAGTCTTGGGATGGCTGGACTGATTCCATTGTGTTGGGTTATCTATGTTAGTGCTATCATTATTTTCATAACCACAAGTACCTTATTTATATTTTTTCTAATTGCCTTTTAGCTCTGTTGACTGCACAGCAGAACCAAGTACCAACCCTTGGGAGAAACATGCTCATATACAAACTTCATATTGCTTCCAGAGTGTTAAATTTTAAGAGCTGATGTTATTTAAATGTATTGATAGATTCTGTTACTATTTTTCCTTTGAAAAATTACACCTGACAAAACTCTGTCTACCTTTCTGTGTGGTGACTATTTGGTGGCACTGAGTATCACAGGGCAAGGGCTCCCACATCCTACAGTCGCACCTGGCCCACTGCACTCCCAGGTGTTAATTCCTGGTTTTTGTACATATTTGAGTTGCCATTCTTGTACCCTAGTCAAAGGTTGCAAGTATGGGTGACTGAAAACATGTTTATATTCTTGAAAATAAAGTCAAGGGGAGAAGGTGGCCTGGGGGTGAAGTGAAGGATTCAGCACTTTTATTTCGAAGAAGGGGAGTTGCACCCAAGTAGAAATGTCCAGTGAACGGTTGAAAATAAATGACCAGTGCTTAGATGAGAGGAAAGGATTGACGATAGAATTGGGGGATCATTCAAGTAAAGGCATAATTGAAGCTATGAAAATGGATGAGTTTTCTAAAGGAGAAATCAGATATCAAGAATGAAAGATCCATAGCTGAACAAAGGAAAATATTCACAGTTATGATGCAGGCAAACCAAAAGAACAGTTTAAGGAGAAAGAATAGAAAATTTTCCTTAATGTTGTTAGACTAACAATTACTGGCTTTTTTAATGTGAGAGAAGAGAAAAGTAAGCATAAAATAAATGTTGTACAATTAAAGGTTTAATATTATTACAGGTAGGAACAAAATGTGTTGGTACCTTAGAATGACAGGAGTACCAAGCCTAACTGGGCACTTTGCCTAAGTCCTGACTTGTAACAAAGGCTCACAGCATTGGACACAGTAGGTAGAAAACAAAAAAATCATTTCTGGGTATGTGAACATATTCAATAGGATAATACATGAGTAAAATCATGCATTTCAAATTTTTTGTGTGTGGTAAAATTAAGTTTTTAAATATTCAAACTGAATTTTTTGCCTTTCTCTAAATTGTTTTAATACAGACTGATCCCCTCTAGTTTAGAGATATCACTTACATTTTGAAAAGATGGTGAGAAATTTCCTTACTCGTCCCTTAAATTTTTACGTTTTCATGTTGGCAGTTTCAAACTAAGTAGTGTACATTGAGGAAAGCTGCAAGAACAGAACAGTGTGAAATTATTGATCTCTTGCCTTGTGAAGTTTCATGAGTCCTTGCAAAAATTTACAAGTTTGCTGCAGGGCAAAATTTGATCATTTTTAGACAGGGATTGAATATTTTGCCTTGAAAAATGTTAGCGAAAAACCTCCTGGGGGGGTGGGGGTGGTGAATCACAAATTGTCAAATCATTTGGGCATAGAAAGTCATCAACTTTATGTGGTGACTGGCAATTTATACCCTATGCTTAGCTTTCATGGAAAACAATGACAAATTTAGAATCAATACTCCTAAATGATCTGCTCCCAACAAGAACTGATTCTTTCCACTGGATTGTGTTGTTGAAGGGCTGGCTACAGTGTAATGTCAAGGGGGACCAGCAGGAAGCAGCTCTTATAGACTCAGAGGAGGAATTCAGACCAGGGAAGGGCTAACCCTCTAACTTATATTCTGGTATAGGCAGATAGAACACAGGCTGTGAGGACAGACAATTTGGAATCTAAATTTCGGCTCTGTCATTTGTCAGATAAGTGAAATCTGGCAAGTTATTTTACCACTCTGAATCCTGATTTACTTATATTTGAAATTGGCCTTTTTTTTTTGAAAGAGTCTCAAACTGTCGCCCTGGGTAGAGTACTGTGGCATCACAGCTCACAACAACCTCATACTCTTGTGCTTAAGCGATTCTCTTGCTTCAGCCTCCCAAGCAGCTAGAACCACAGGCACCTGTCACAATGCCCAGCTATTTTTTGGTTACAGTTGTCATTGTTGTTTGGCAGGCCTGGGCTGAATTCGAATCCACCACCTCTGGTGCGTGTTGCTGGTGCCCTAGCCGCTTGAGCTACAGGCCCCGAGCCCTGAAATCGGGCTATTAATATTTACCTGATAATGATGTTATGTGTTGATAGATGCATCCCTATAAATGTTACTTCTATTATTATTTTCAAATTATTATTATTGTTAAAGCAATAGAGGGTTTTGCACAGAAGGTCAAATTAAAGTCGATAGCCTTTTCTTTGGGAAGTCAAAATTTACATATTTCATATAATAATAAATTTGTTTACAAGCATAGAAGTACTAGTGACACAATTTTTAAGAGATAACTGAGAAAATTTCCTAAAACTGAATAATTCTGAAAGGAATTCTTTTATGTAGTACTGTAGATGATAACCTCATTGGATTACATCTACAACAAGTTCATTTAGTCTGAGAGAGAAGGAGTTACATAAGCTTATGAATACTGAATTCATAGAAGACTTTAAAAATATTTTTGGCTAGATAACACTTTTGCATAGTTCAGCAATCAAAAAGCATAAAAAGGGAATAAAGTGAGAAGTTTTTTCTCTTCTTTTTATCTCAATAGTAGAATTTTCAAAAATGCAATCTAGAATATTTGGGGTCCATCACAAACTGCTAGTGAAAATGTGGCATTTGCAATACACAGATTAATAAAGTGCATTAGTCCCTAGGATGGTGACGGGCCATTTTATTACCATAAGGAAGCACCATCATTAATTGTTAGCCAATTTGAAGAGCCTGCAGCTTCGTTACAATGTTCTAGTAGTTGTGTTCTCAAGCCCCTTTCCTGTGGGCCCACGTTACCTGTGGAAGAGTCATTATTTGTACGATTTTCTTGTCTTTTAAGTCTTGCTTGCATTCAGCTGTCGCTTCCTCCATAAACTATCACAGGGCTTCACGAAATATGATTCTATTTTTAAGCAAATACTCTTAATTGCAAAGAAGTCCTAACAATATGTTATATCTTGTCCTGCTATCATGTTACATTTTAATATTCTTGATCTTGGCTTGCTGTTGAGAACATTACGTATCAAAGACTTTATCCAATCTCTTGGTCTATTTATAGTAAAATAGCCTAATGATGTCTTGTGATTATTGTTCTTCCTGTGCATGTATTTTATGCATTTTGAATATCTAGAATTAGCATTTACTGTTTTCTACATTTTAATTTTTTTTCATTGTATGTGTAGCACAGTGGTCAACATCAAAACATCTGTACATGGATTGCCTTAGTTCTAAGCCGGACTTTTACCACTTACTAAAAACTGTATGAACGTAGGCAAATGACTGGAAATCTCTGAGGTTCCTTTTCTTGATTTGCAAAATCGTGTTTTAAGGGTTAAACAAATAGATGTAAGTAAAGTTGTTCATGTCTAGCATATGGTGGGTACAGCTCTACTACTAATTAGTTCTGGTACATTTTTTATGAATATATTTATTTGTGTTCTTTCTTCTATCAAAATATGAGGGTGTTATTTTTGCACTTGCCATCTCTTTGTATCAGAAACTAATGTATGGAATGCCTTTGTTTAAAATAGTCATCATTTCACTTTATTTAATTGATAGGATGAGGGCAGGAGTGGTTAAGAACACGCTGAATTTCAAAACCATGGTTCTCCTTTCTCAAAACGACTCAGAAAATCCTTGATGAAATCCTTTAAACTTAGCTTTTTAGGTTAGTGTTGGGATTCCTCTTGGCTGTGAATACCTCTCAGTAAGGCACCATAGACAGAGAAAACTTTTTGGGTGAATGAAGCTGGCAACACCAGGTGAGCACTACAGGGAGAGAAACATTTCTGCCTTCTCCTAGGCCAGGCCCAGCTCCACCCACCTCATTTTCAGCTTCCACCAAAGCTAAGGGGATAATGATTCCAGAGGTGAAAGCCGAGCACCTGACTTGGGTGATTGGGCAGTGCCCCAAGTCTTAATAGCACTTTGCACTCTCTTTATTGTTTCTCCATATGATGAACAGACTAGAGATGATTTGACCCTTGATTTTCTTTTGCACTCTGCTTCTGACCTTTCCCCTGCTGACCCTGCTCCCATGTCCTTCCTTGCTTCTTCTGCTGAGTTGTCTAGTTCATGCTGACTGCCAGACTAATGGTATCAGGCACTGTGTAAAACCTTTCTTTTGTCTAGAAGTATGAGGGAAAGAAGAAATTTTAGCTTTTAAAAGAGAGCCTATAAATGTGAAAAACGAATTCAGGTAAATTTTACAGCTATATTTTGATTTGAAAGAAGTCTTTCATTTTGACGTGTGAAGAATTGTAGGTTGAATTTATTTCTAGGAAGAGTGAATAATTCAAGGTTGTCAAAACCTGATTTAAAGTGTCTGAAGGGAAGCCAACCTTGATGTCCCCAGCAGCAGCCACTTCCCAAGCTCTCCAATGAACCAGTGACTTGCCAGCTTTTCAACCTGGTTCGGGAAAATAGGCTTATCTCCACCTGTACCAAGTTTCCGCACCATTGCATAGAATGCAGATCTGTTAACATCAAAACACACAAGGACTTGCTAACTGAATTTCTAAACTAGAAACCATCAATGTGAGAGTTAATGAAAGTGTTCAATGTCCAATAAAACAACTTAAAATTCAAGCACAGTTAAAGCTCTATAAAATGGGTTGAAAAAAGTGGTACATTTTAACTGTATAACTAAAACTGAGAATCCTAAAAGAAATGGAGAGAATCGTATGACCTAAGTATAAAAATTTTCCCAGGCTTATGCCTCTACTCCTAAGACATTTAGAGGTCAAGGCAGGTAGATCACTTAAGGCCAGGACTTCAAGACCAGCCTGGGCAACATAGATAGACTCTGCATCTACAAGAAAATAGAAAGAAACTTAGCAGAGCACCACATAATGCACCTGTAGCCTCAGCTACTATGGAGGCTGAGGCAGGAGGATTGCTTGATCCCCACCACTTAGAGGTTGCAGTGAGTTATGATCCTGCTACTACACTCTAGCCTGGGTGAAGAAACATTTTTTTTTTTCTTTTGCTCAAAAGGATATTAAATGTAAACTAGTTAACAAGATTTATAAGAGAATGAATAAAACTGTACTCTCCATTTGTCTTCTTTTTTATGTCCAGAGTGATCTGACTTGAACCATCTCTGTTGTCTTGTACATGGGCAAAAGAGGTTTTGTTCCTCCTGGACAAAGCAAAGCAGCTGCTGTACAATGCTGTATATTCAAAACAGGACTCAGTTTGAACTCAGATGCCCTGTGCATGAGAACCATTTCTAAACTGAGAACTGCTGTCCTTAGCAAATACTTCATGGAGGAATTTGGGATTGGATGTGACCTCAAAATTTGGCCCAGGTCACAGACTTCAATGCAGTCATACCTTGTTCTTCTAAATGTTGTAACCAAGTTCTTGCATATGTACCAATTTTCAAGACAATGGTCTAAAATATTCAGTGAAACTCAGGAATCACATGTGATTCCCATTATCAGAAGCCATACTTGAAAATCTTTTCCTTAAGTGCAACTACTTGAGAATAAGGGTCTCGCATGATGAATTAAAATCCACCAAATTGGCACTTCAGCTGAATGAATAAGAGGAAAAAATTCTAGAAGTGTGGACTTCCCATAAAAGAGACACTGCTTCATTCTTCTCTTGAAATAATAACATCTTTTACATATGCCACTTCTCTCTGAGGAGCTTTAAAGACTTTATCTAATTAATCCTCCCAGCTTCCCAGAGAGGTAGATAGGGGGCAGGTATTATTAGCTGAATTTAGCAGTGGTAGAAATTAAAGAGCCCTGATTAAGTGACTTCGGTAGGAGGCAGCATTTTCACTTAAATAAGTAGGCTGTAAATTCTCTGCTATTTGAGTGAAAACAGCACCTACAATGTATACTAAATTTGGCTTTTTAAAAATCCATCCTAGACGGACTCAGGCCAAAAACATTTTCAGCGTGGCTAGGTACAAAGAATAAAGTATCCGTAACTCAAAAGTGTGATTATGAATTTTGTAGTGGCTTCTGGGCCCAAGAGGCTAGGGGTCATTTTTATTAAACTATAAATAGGAAGTTTTCTTGTATTTTTAAGTTGCTCTGGTAGTCAACCTAATATTATTTAAATAGTTGTGTATTCATTGTAGCAGAATGGAAATATCTGAGGAGGTGTGGAACTCTTCGTTAGGAAGTAGAAGGAAACCTGAATTTGGACCAAGTAAATAAGCAGGGTGGAGCTGTGAAGGGCGACAGATAATGCCCAAGGTCGGAGTCTAAAAGAGGGGGCGAGTTCAGCAGGCATTCTCGGTTATCCACCTCAAAGAGTTTTTTTTTTTTCCTTTGCTGATAAAAGCCCTATTTGGGGAAGCATCAGCCCTCCTCCCTTGTCAACCACAGTACCTTCATTCATCTGATGTATCACCATGTTACAGGTAGGGTGGGCACGTGGCCAGTCTGTTCAGTGAGACAAAGGGAAGCCTGCTGCAAACTACTTAGAGAAAGCTTCTTTGATCTTCAGGAGTTATCCCCCCCAAAACAACAACAACAACAACAACAACAGCAAAAACAAAACAAAACAACTCTCCATCTGGTTAACTTTGCTGTGTCCTCACGAATTTTCTAGACCAGAAGTAGGCAATATGCAGTCATGTATGAGACAGGGAATACACAGATAGCCAGACAGGAAGAAGAAATGAATCCATGTTTTTGATAACATCATAAAGCTATTGAATTAACCAACCTTGAAACTTTTCTGTTTGGCATTTTCTTTCTACTTATGATAAAAATTTCTGTATAATTTAGTATAAAAATGTGGAGGTTTCTATATAAACATGCTGTAACTATTAAAACCCAGAGTGGATTGTTTTCAGAATTACTTCTGTTGGAGTGTTAGATCTGCTACCATCAAACAAAACAAAAATATTCAGATAATGAACCTAAGGTTTGTGAGATATTGAGGATGCGCAGACTTACTCATAAATGTTCTCACAGAGGAAAAAAAAAAATCTACTTACTTTTCCATAAATAAATCATAGAACTAGCAGGGCAGGAAAGCCTCTTACAGGAGCTAGTGAGAAAGGGTCAGCAAGAGTAGGACACAGAGGAAGAGCTGAAAGAAGGAAGCATGGCCCATTTTTCCCTGGACCTAAATAATCCAAAGATTGTCTCATTGATAAAAATGGGTGAGGTGTCCTTATTGCACTGTGTAGATCTTTATGATCTAGGCCATGTTTTGCCCATCAATAAATTCAGTAAACAAAGCAGGGAATTATGTTCTATTAATTTGTCTCACTGATTTTTTTTTTTTTTTTTTTTTTTTTTTGGAGACAGAGCCTCAGGCTGTTGCCCTGAGTAGAGTGCTTTGCCATCACAGCTCATAGCAATCTCCAACTCCTGGGCTTAAGTGATTCTCTTGCCTCAGCCTCCCAAGTAGCTGGGACTACAGGCTCCCGCCACAACGCCTGGCCATTTTTTGGTTGTAATTGTCATTGTTGTTTGGCAGGCCTGGGCTGGATTTGAACCTGCCACCTCTGGTGTATGTGCTGGTGCCTTAGCTGCTTGAGCTACAGGTGCCGAGCCTGTCTCTCTGTCTTGCTGCTTAAACATTTTCTGAGAAAACTGTCCAAAGATGGCTAATAGCTTAAGATTTAAAAGTTCTACCTCTCCAAATACCCAGGCATACAAGCTATTTATGTGGCAAGAGTATCGAGGTCTGGTAATTAAGTTTGCAAATTTGCCACCGTGCACTTATGTTGAAGTGCTGTATAAACAACATGGTAAAGTTTCATCACCTTGGTATATCAGTGTCTCACAGTTGTGTTTGTATCGACATGTGGTAGTTTCTTGCCGAGTGGCCTTCATAATTGTGGCATTTTGTGTGCCATTATAGAAATGTTGAAGCTTGAATTAGAGCAACAAACAAACATTTCTTATTAAAGTTGGCAAGAGCAGAAGTGAAATCAGGGACAAGTTAGTACAAGTTTCTGAGGATAATGCCATGAAGAAAGTGGCAGTATACAAATGGATTAACCATTTTTCTAAGAGGAAAGAAAGTGTCATTGACAAAGCGAGGTCAGGGTAGACAGTAACAAGCAGAACTGAAGAAAACACTGAAAAATTAGTTGGATTGTGCATCAACATCCTCAGCTGACTGTGAAAAGCATAGAAGACCAAGTATAAACATTTATAGATAAATAGGAAAATCCTTAACTGAATTCTTGACCAGCAACTCATGCCTCTTGCATCACAACAATGCACCAGCTCACATGGTACTATTTGTGAGGGTGTTTTTAGCCAGTAAACAAATAACTGCATTGGAATACTCTCTGTACTCACCTGATCTGGCCCCCAATGATATTTTATTTACCTGAAGACAAAGGAAATATTAAAAGGAAGACATTTTTATGACATTTTTGACATCAAGGGTAATGTGACAACAGCTTTGATGGCCATTCCAGAAAGAGTTTCAAAATTGCTCTGCAGGGTAGACTAGGTGCTAGTGTCAGTGGGTAGCTTCCCAAGAGGAGTACTTTGAAGGTGACTATAGTGATATTCAGCAATGAAATATGTTGCACTTTTTTTCTAGGACAAGTTTGCAACTTAATTGTCAGGCCTTGTACACAATTCTAAGGTAGAATTGTGTAGGGGAACATTGTGATTCTGGATATGAATCCCTGAATTTGTCCATCTCATACGCCATTTGAAGAAAGTAAACAAATCATGTCTGCCAAAAACATTAAACAAATAAGCAACAAAGGATATGTAATAAAACTGCTCATTCTTATAGAGGATTGCACAACAAATAAAAAGGAAAGTACTTCATTTCTTATTTGAAAAGAGAATGGCTAAGAATGAATTCATTTCTACCCATAGGTTCCCTGGGCACACTAGAAAGGGAAAGCAAAGCAGGTTCAGGAAAGAATAAGGCAGCATTTCAATAAAATCTAGGATCAAAACATAAACCACAATAACAACAACAAAGAAGAAAACAATCCAAGACAACTACAAAGAGCAGTAAGAAATAGAAGGCATTTGAGTGAGCAGAAGAATGATAAGACAGCGTGGTGGGGGAGTCTCTAGGGATAGAATTTCCAGCCACTCTGTGAGTTTTGGTCATTTCTATCATGTGCCTAATGCTGAGCCATTTTAATAAGATACAAAATTAAACCAAACAAAGAATAATCACACTCTCCCTACTCTTTTAAAATACCAATAATATTTTCCAAAATACTGAAAGATTAAAAAAAAAGTAGTTTTGGCTCCTGTCTTCAAAGGTGAAAAATGGAATTTGATAATTTGTTTTTTTTTGTTTTTTTTTTTTTTTGTGCTAGTATCTCTCTTAAATGATGGCAAAATGGAAGTGGAGGGTCACAACTAGTCCATGACTGAGTTTCTGCATACAACCAGGTTGGTATGATCGCAAAATCATCTTCTTTCATCAAGCCATGTTTGTTGAGTCTCATTGTAGATGTCATGGTCATGGCTTCATTGGGGATTTGCATATAAACACATAGAATGTCAAGTAACATTAGAACACCAA